>LPNX010241891.1:84307-386414 GCA_001517045.1 Pseudotsuga menziesii | reverse complement strand
TGTTTATGGTTGCAGGGATTACTTGGAGAGTGTGGCTTCGAATCAGAGTACTCAACTACCATCTACTGTGATAACCAGAGTACCATTCGAATCTACAAAAATTCAGTTCAGAAGCAGAGAACCAAACACATTGAGATCCATATGCACTACATCAGAGAGCTTGTGCATGATGGCACCATTCACCTACTCTTTTGTTCATCTTCAGAACAAGTAGTTGATATCTTCACCAAAGCATTTTGTGAGAATACCTTCAGCAATCTCAAATCACTGCTGGGGATTGTTGATCATGCTGTGAAGCATGAGTGAAGACAAGATTTCCAAATTTTGTTTTACAGTCCATGTTTAAGGGAGGATTTTCCGATGTGGTTTTTGCCTCTTTCCTTGGTTGTATGGACATGCAGTATGTAAAAGGGTGACTAAGCCTTGTTGCTAGGCCCTATAATTTTCTGATATATTACTCATAAGTCAGGCTTAAAGGGGGGTGTTAGAATAATCAACCCATAGTTAGCTACCTTAGACATTAATTTAATTATTTTTGTCTTATTTGCCTAGTGCATGTGTCCCACCTTATGCAAGTTGTCATTTACCTATCCATAGTGGTCAAACTTGCCATATTTGACCCATGTAGCACTTGGGAAACCTCAAGGAATCAAATCTACTTTATTCCTGGCCTCCTAAGCGCCCTTCTACTTTTTCTACTTTATTGCCTGCTTTTTCAGTGTTTTAAGGCAAAAGGAAAAGCTTGACTAGGTGAGGTTGACTAGTTTTTTGTCCTACACATCCTCCTCTCTTTTCTCCTTGGAAAAGCATGTATGAGTTGTCATTCTATCACTCTTTAGCTTGCCCATGCACTTTTTCCAATTCGTGAGCTCCATGACTGATTTGGGATCAGCTTTTTGCACCTATGGGGGATTTGCTTAATTTTAGTAAGCCTGCTTTATGCTAGATTCGAATTGCTCCTCATGCATTCGAATCCCTGATGTATTTTATTTATTTAGCAACCTATTATGTTACAGGGTTGGCTATTGTACACTGAGTTAATACAGTTTAGTGTTCAGCTCCAATTTCAGTCTCTTTTGTGAGTGATTTTGCATGATCAATTGTTAATTGTTGTGAGTAAAATTAATCTATCACTAGGTTCAATTTCCACATTTATTATATACGAATAAGAATCCAAAATGTGGACAACATAAAGGTTGTAATGCCTCTATTTGCATTATAAATTTTAATCTAATTAAACATTTATTTTCTTTTCATTCTAGAAATGCATAATATTGTGAATACAAGCTCAAATGGTGGATTTCTTAGATATATGACTTAGTAACATATAGGCATCATGTAACCATAACAACATATAATTAGTTTATAACATCATAGAAGTAGTTATAATAACAAGAAAAATACCTCTTAATGGTCGATGAGTGGTGAGGAAGACTAACCGAAGCAATCCTTCATCTTCTCCTAGTCTCCTCCATTTCCCAAAGTGGGACCACGTATTTACCAGCTCCCAACCAACTAGGGCCCTAGATGGATCCCTAGCCCCAGGAGCCATCCACTTGGCCTCTTGGCCCTCCATGCCCGAGACCCGCAAAGAACATAACAATGATGCACCAGTGAGCTATGTTTCAATTCTTTCAAGAGTTCTCAAATTCTTCCAACTCTTCCAAACTTCTCATCCCCAAAATATCTCAAATTCCCAATCCCTTCCAAAACTCTCACACAAATATTTTCAAGAAAAGAACCTCCTCCTTCCAATATCAAGTCTCCTATTTATGTCAAAACTCCTCATCCTCCTTTTTATCCATCAAAAAATTCCAATATAATAATATTCAACAACCAATAAATTTATTTTCTCAAAAGAAATAACAATTTGATTTAAATAAATAAAATATTAATAAACATGGTTGAAAAGTCCCACTTCTCATGCTACTATCTTAAATGCAACTATGGAAACTCCTTTGTAAAATTTGTGCAACCCTATCTATCCATTTATTTACATTGTCCTCTCATAGTTGAGTCAAATAAGATATTTCCATATACTATATTATATTATGATATATGTCATATTATATGTATATAATTATGTATATCATTCAATAATCCAATCAGTGTATTTAAATATAAACTATAATAAACAAGTCAACAAACTCATACTACCAAGTTACTAATAATTAATATAACCATGTTAATTTATCCATCAATCAACCAATCACAGTAATGTACTTGCAAATTGATGTATATGTGGCTAATGCACAAATCTTAAGCGTGGTACTAATCATCACTTTTAATTCCTTAATGCATCATTTTTATATGCTTGCAAACAACATACAGAAGACCAACATAATCAATGCATCATTTCTCATTCATAATCATTCATACAAAAGTAATAAAACTGAATTACATAAACATAATGAAGAATCAAGCATATAATCATAATGGTTTTTACCAATAAAGAACGTCATCCAATCCATGATTGGTCCCATCCATCCCCATCAATACTCAAATCACCTAATCGCCACTACTTCCATATCTTGACCTCACCATCATTTCCTCTACCAAAATATATTGTGGCATCGGCTACACCGACCTAACCACATATAGAACTCGTAAGCAAAAGTGTCGAGTCTTACAAATCAACCAAGCTTCCCCAATAGACACCCACTAGTCATCATCATATGTCTAGAGGAGAGTGCTCAACACATCCCTCCCACAACTCTGAGTTTTAGCAAATAAATGATGGGAAATTCCTCCATCCCCTAATAGTACTAGGGTCAACACCCTACATCACCCACTAGTCACCATCACACATCTAGGGGGGTGTGCTCAACACATCCCTCCCACGACTCTAGGTTTCGAGGATAAACTATGGGAAATTCCTCCACCTCCCCTTAATAGTACTAGGGTCAACACCCTACCTCAACTCTACTCTTCCATCACTGTTCTAAGGGGTCTCTTCATCGAAGAACCACTTTAGGCAAGTCATAGTTGTTGTCAGAACTCACACTCACCGACAAGTCATAGATATAATGATATTCAAGACTGAACAACATGAAAATTGATAGAACATCATTATCCTCTTTATGTCCAATACATCACATACCCCTTGGCACTATAAGAATTCGGCTATCTCGTAGCCAATCAACATGCGAGTTAGTTCACCACTCACATAAATCTCATGTATAAACATACTCAACTCTTTCAAGTGTTAATCCATGTCACTAAAACAACATTTAATATAATCATGCAAGTACCTTTGAAACCTATATTGTACTTGTTTTATCTCAATGTACACCTCAATTGACATTCACATATCAATATTCCATATTTAATTGCATGTTCAAATGACATAACCTATTCATCATTGATAAAACAAAAATGATAAATTCCATTTACTATCCACATATCTAGGGAGTCCACATGTTCATATAATAATAGCCTTAATGAATGTAACCGAGTCAAATAGATAATAAGCAATTAAAATGTTTAGTTAATTCATATTAGAGTTTAATTACCAAATGTCAAAATATGGGGCATTACAAAGGTTGTCGATAATAAAAAATGTCATTTTAACATTGTTATAGTTATTCATTACTTATCCTCATCTAATTGGGGTGGTATGTCCACATTACAAAGAATATATGTTTATCATGGATAGAAATTAAAAATTATACAACTTGCAATAACAACATTTAGATGCATTGATCATTAATCGTCACTTGAAGTGTTGTAGCCACTTAGGTTTCTTGTATGCCTTATCTATTCATAATCTTCAGGGGGTATTCTTCTTGAGTTATTTGAAATGCTTTGTTCATTGACTTTATTTCGTTCAATATTTTCATGTTCCATCTACAATCATAAAAATAAAATGTGATGAGTATATATACATTTATTAGTAATATAATATACAAAATTGCGTAAATTGAAAATTGTACCATATCAACGAGTGACTCATAAAATTCACACGTATTTTGGAAACCATTCCTCATGTTGGTCCTCAATAAATCATCTGTTGGCTCCTCTCCATACTTTGTTTCATGCTAGTCTCATATGCCATGGTAAAGAATAGATATAATTAAAGTTTTTTATAGTTCCATTAATAAAACAATATAGCCACTTACAATATTGTTCAATTAACCCTTGATACTATAACATATACTAACAACCCTTACTTAATCCAATGTCAATCAAATGATCGGATGGATCTTCACTTTATGTTAGCACAAGTTAAAAAAACATCCATGTACGATTTTAAATTAATTATAATATTAACATTAGAGGAAATATGAAATTTGAAGAAAAACACAAGAACTCGCAAACTTTGCAATCAATCCTTTTGTGCCTTGTTGTCCCTTATGATGCGCATAATGGGTGTCATTTTCTTTTCATTTTTGCTACTACAAAACAATTGAAAAGTAATATTTCATGTGATAATTAAATTTTTATGCACATTAAAAATAAAACAACGATTACATACATTTGATGCACGTTGATGTTGGGATGGCTCTCCTTGCGATGTGGTTATATTCATTTCTTTGAACATCTTATGGTACAAATTTTTGACATCCCTAGTAGCATATTTATGATATCAATACATTTTTTCTCTGGAATTTTAGCAATCTTCATGAGAAATGAAAAAAATAGAAATATTTATATGAATATAAGCATAGAAAAAATATTAACAAAGTGTGTTTTGGAATAGCATATACATATTAAAGAAAACCATTTTTATTAGTAATACCATTTAAAAGATTTTTTTGTTGTTGTATGTTTTTTCCATTGCAAGTGTCACTAGTGCCAGTGCCCACTACTCTAGAAAGGCTTCCTAAAATTTAATTATAACCTTATTCTTAGAGTCACTGGATTGATTTTTGCATTGTAAATAAAAATTACATATATACATTCTTTGCACTATATCCCTCAAAGTTTTATAAAAAAAAAAAACCCTGTCATTAACTTCCACCACCACTCGAGTTGAAATGATGACCAAATCATCATCATTTAAACTATAGAAGCATACATTTTTTCCAATAGTACACATGCAATCAACCACTTTATAAAACAAATGTGGAATTAAGCAATACATTAACATTAATTCCATTGAAAGTCCAAAAAATACGATTACTCAATGATCTTTTTATTATGCTAGTGCGATATTTTCATATTTTCGCATCGAAATCCAGATTTAAAAAATAAAAGAAATGATATATGTATTTATCATCGATTGGCCAAAATATCAAATGAAAAAAAAAAAGAACGGGAACTTAATTTTAAGACTGTGAAATTATAAATAAAAGAAAAACATAATCCCTAAACCTGTTTTCGCCAAAACTTTGAGGAGTGACTTATCTAAGAGAAGTTTACGAGGGAAGAGTTTGGAGAGAGATTTCTTTGATTTTTTTTGTAAGGGATCATCATGGACACATGTAACTATGTAGTGGAGACATTTCAAGTAAATTTTTCTCCAATAGAATAAAAAAATGGCATAATTTTTATAATTTCTTTAAAGAAAATAAAGAATATAAGATTTAACTTCAATGCTTCAAACCCTTGTGTTCTTCTTCCTTCATATTTATCTTCATCACTAGAATACCTAAGGTTCCTCTTGCTTTCCTTTCCTTTTGTAATTATTTTTCTATTTAACAATAAGATTTGATTTTCAACAATGTAAACTTCTTGGTTATATATATTAGTATATGGGGATTTGGGTCGCTCTTGGACTGGAGATTATAATGCATTTAAACTATGGGGATAGTCTGAATTAGTCAACTTCAAAGTGAAATGCATTATGATCTCAGTCCAAAAGCGACCCAAATCCTCATTATTATATATTATATTAGTAAAAACTAATAAAACTTTTCCATTAATATCAATATCTAAATGTGGTTCACCCTTTGTTAGATGGCTACTCCACGGAAAATTCCAATACCTGATATTCAAACTGAATCAAGGTATGGTCAACTCATCAATCACAACATTTATTACAAAGGGCTCCACAAGAGCAACATGTCACTTACAAGAGTAGAACCTGGGTGGAGAGGGTAACATTCATTCCTCCCAACCACCCAAGCTACATCCATTCGACATCATTAATATCAATATCATATACATATCAACCCATTGTCAACACTTTCATTGGATGTCAATACAAAACACCTCTATATACTTTAAAAATACCTTTACCACTTCCAAATTCCAATACAACCAATGCAATGCAATGCAAGCCTCCAAATCCACACAAATAGCATGGGTATTTGATATTTTAAATGGATTACTTCATTATATATCTTAAACTTTATAAGATGTCCACACAAATAGCATGGGTATTTGATATTTTAAATGGATTACTTCATTATATATCTTAAACTTTATAAGGTGAATTGTAAGAGGATTTTGAACTTTATTATTTTAAATGGATTACTTTATTATATATTGTAAATGCGAACCCCAATAAAAAGGCTTATCAAACTCTTTAAGACTTCAAACTTCGAAAATCCCCTTGTAAGTATCGAGATGAATTACAAATCATGAAGTTCCAATTGGCCTATTTTGAAGGTTAACTTAGAAATAGTCCTTAAAGTTTTGAATGCTATTGAGGTGATTGATAATTTTGATCCTTGTAAGAACCTTTAATTGAAACTGCTTATCAAGGTCTTTGAGAATATCAAATTTTGAAAT
Source organism: Pseudotsuga menziesii (assembly GCA_001517045.1). Classification (NCBI taxonomy): domain Eukaryota; kingdom Viridiplantae; phylum Streptophyta; class Pinopsida; order Pinales; family Pinaceae; genus Pseudotsuga; species Pseudotsuga menziesii. The sequence goes on along the minus strand of LPNX010241891.1, from coordinate 379,739 downwards.
GTCCCCAATCTGTATTGGGATGATTGAAATTCAAAGTTTAGCCAAGCACATATGATATAATTAATTCTTTTGAAAGAGTTTGTATGTCTATTTTTTGACTTTTAAACTTTCGAAAAATAATTGATACCATTAGGTTGTCTTGTCAGTTTGATCCTGTAAAACCTTTTATGAAAAATGCTTATTGATGCTTTTGAGAATATCAAAATTTTGAAAAGTCCTGTATTGAGATAAATGAAACTTGGGAGTTTAATGTTTATTGATGTCTTTAAAAAGTTATGGATATGTATTGAGATGATTGAAACATGGGAATTCGAGTAAGTGTCAATGATTTCATCAATCTTTTCAAAAGAGTTTTTTTTATTATGGTTAAACTTTTTAAATTTATTAAATTGTTAATAGATTTGATTGAATTGTAAGTTTGATCCTCGTAAAAAAAAAATATGAAAAATAATTCTCGACCTTTGAGAATATCAAATTGTGAAAATTCTCTAAAATGTATGGGATGATAAAAACTTTGGAGTTTGAGCCATCATTGATGATTTAATCAATTTTTTTCAAAGAGTTTGTGAGTTCATTGTTAAACTATTCGACTTTTCAAAACGACCTATAACTTCGAGTCGATTTATAATTTCAACCTCTGATGAAAAACACTTATCAGGGTTTTTGAGAATATAAAAATTGAAAGTCCCTCGTATGTATTGATACAATTGAAGCTTTGAAGTTTGGGAAAGGATCAATGATTTAATCAATATTTTTGAAAGAGTTTGTTGGTCCATTGTCAAACTTTTAAACTTCACAAAATGGCTGATAGTATCGATCCAAAATAAAACTGCATCGAAACATGGAACTGGAACTTTAAAGTTGGAAAAGGCATCAAAAACTTTGGCTTTAAACTTTAAAATACATTAAAAAAATTGGATAAAATTGTAGATTTGTGAGTATAAGTCAATGATTTAGATGTTTTCATAAACCATGTAATCATTTTAAGAGATTTTTTTTTTTATAATAACAAAGTTTTGCAACTGAAGGCCTTAGTCTTAAAATTTGGTCACATCCTTTATAAATTTTAAACTATTTATGGCAGCCCCCATATTCTTGTTGAACCTTATGCTCACTATTTGTTGTATCTCACTACATAGATGGAGAATCCTTTTGTAATTTTAACATATTCATTTTCAATGTAATCATCAATCTAACATACGCAAGGACTTAGATGCCATGAATCTCTTTCTCTTGTTTTCATGTTTATAATCGTTTTTTTTTTCTCTATTTTGTCTCCCATAGGATCAATTATTTTTATTGTTTATCTTTCATTTAATGTTGTCTACCTCAATATATATGAAAATAGAATATAGAAAACGCAAGATATCTACACAATAAGCAATAAACAAATTAACACAACATTGTAGAAAAGACCTTTAATGTAGGGTACCACTATTAATTATTATGTATAGAAGGATTCACTCCACAAGCCATGCTTGCTACAAAATACTCACATTAAAATTGTGCAATACAATAATACTCATGTATATTTATAATGTGTATTCATATGTCAACTACCTCTTATTATTATATTATTTATTTTAAGTACCCAGTGGACATATTTATCAGCCACCAAATAACAAGTAGGCCTATTTAGATTACATTCCATATCTCTACATTACATTCATTATCCCCTTGGGCACACCATATTATTCTCCCTAGGTACATTAGACACATTCTCATTAAATTTCTTTCTTTTTAGCTCCATTCATAACACAAAATCTCATTAAATTTCTTTATTTTAAGATCCATTCATATTATATCATATCAAAAGCTTTAGATCTTGAAATCCCAAAATATGTTATTTAAATATGTTTCAAATTTGAAAATTCAAATCTCGTAATTGCTTAATTACTCACATATCCAACAAATTATTTACTATAATTAAATAATAATAATAATGATAATAATATATCATATATTGAGAATGATTCATTATAATTAAATAATTATATAAATCAAATGTTGAGAAAATAATTAGTTTATATTTATTTTAATTTAAGATTTATCAAATGCGAACAAGGATCAAAATATTTAAGAGACAAAGTTTTGAATCATTTAAAATAATTTAAGATGACTATCATCCATAAAATTAAGAACTCAAAAACCTAGAACTCATTCATTCATTCATTCACACACATACACATATATATATATTCTATTTTTATGTAAGTAGTATTTTTATATATGTGTAAAAATATTCATGTTTCTTTATTTTTATTTATGTATATAGCAACTTTTATTGTAATTCTCATATCCTTCTTTCATACACAGAAATATTTTCATGTTTTATTTATATTTATATTTAGTCAACATATAATATTATTAGTCCCTATCATGCCATAGGCAAATACTATATGTTCATGTAGTTTCTATTAGTGGCAATTAATATATTATTTATCTTAAGTTTAGATTGATGTTTGACATAAAAGTTGTATTTATAATTAGTTAGAAAAAAAAACTAATTTTTTATTGGACAATCATCTTGAATTGACTATTTTTTTTATCATTAATTGACATTATAAGAAACCTTATCTTTCAAACCTTTACCTTAGTTATTGTGCAACTTTAATATCCGGCTTTCCTTTCCATGCAACTAATCACCTGATATTTCTATGCTTCCTGCCATGATTCTTCATTCAATGGATTTATGGCTACAATGTTTTGCAATTTATCCTTCCCTTGCCACTTATGGCTATTGCTCGTCCTCTATTTTCCTTACATTACACCTATGCACCCTCTCCACTACAAATTTGTAATCGTGCATTAATTATGCTTCAACTTTGTAACTCTCCTTTTCATGAGATGTTTCTTTAGTTTTTTTCACTGGAATAGTCTTTAAGCCTCATAGCCATCCCCATACTTAGAAAAACTTTATTACATAAGTAGGCAATTACCTAAAACTTTGTCAAGCTTTTCAACATAAATTTGTTGATGGGTAGAACTTTTTAGAAAACAATACATCGAGTGATCGGCATTTAATACTTGTTTGCTTAGCGACTCAGAAGTTACTAAAATTTTAATAATTTATGTTTGTGTTTTATAAAACTTTATGCATAAGATTTCTCAATATTGCAATAATGGAGCTATCAAAATTGTCATGTCGAGAAATGCTAATCTCAGTGTTTTTCTTTGTAAAATATTTAATCTCTTTTTTTCTATTTATGTTGATTGTTAAAAATCTTTATTGATAGTGTGATATTTATTATTATTCTTTTCTCATTCTTTTATACTTCTATTTTTTGTGAAGAAGAGATTTTTTCTTAAGCATGAGGTTGTTTTTGGTAGGTCGTACACAATGTTTCAATATTGACTTTTTATGTTATTTTCATACAGGTGTGTGGTGGAAACCCTACAAACTTTTTAAGGAACCTTGATGGTGAAGAGATTGCATTTTTTCCCAATCGAATTCAAACTATGCATCTCTAGCATAAACACATTCCACTGAATATGGCAAGGATCTTGATGAAATTGAAGCAAAGAAGTTGTTCCATAAGAATTTTTTAGGGAAAAACATTGATTACAGTGCACATGTAGGTGTTCGTGAGATCCCTTATGAACTTGTTAATCCTAAGGATGCTATAAAATATCCTTAATAAGACTTCAAAACATATTTAAAGTATTGAAAATTTTGGGAAGCATGTTTCGATTTTAAAGCAGAATGCCTCTACATGCACTATGTATATGCATTGTTTTGAATAAGTTTTGGTGTTACCATTTTTCTTGGGATAAAAGAAACCGATTCAGTTTCAAATAACTTGAATTTAGATCATGTTGTACTTTATGGTACTCACAATAACATTGTGCTTGGATACTTGCTTCACCTTTTCTTTATTGAGTGTATATTGTAAAAGTTAATGGGAAAATGCTTTGAAAATAGAAAACAAGGAATGTTGGTAGCATGGCCCAAATTTATTATCTTGTGGAGTAACCCTTAAATTATGCTCCATTTTATATATTATTTCTTAACGTTTAATTTTTCTAATAAAGCATTATTGAAATGCATGACACTATTTGTAATGCGTTTGCATTGTTAAGCTTCCTTTTTTTTCACCTGAAAAATTACATTTTTTCTTGTTATTCACATTTGAATCAAAGAGAAGAGAAACATTACATAAGAAGTTGTTGAAACATATCCAATATAGAGATGTATATAGATCACAAGACATACTATCCAAAATACTTACATATGGAAAGAGACTATGCAAATGTTGAAGCTTTCATGGCCAGCCAATGAAAGTGTCCAAAACTAAACATGACATGAAATGATCGGATCAAGTATAAAACAATGACAATATGAAAATAAGAGAACCAAAATCAACTAATTCTAAGCTCTAGAAAAAAGAAACTTGCTCCTCGTAGGTGAGATTTCCCTCAATTAACTCCTAAAAGAGAAGACATCCTTCGTCACAAAGTAGTGCTCAGGGAGCACAGCACCTCATTGAACTCCCTATGAACATGAGAAACTTGTAGCTTCCAAAAGTGGGAACAAATATCAACACTTATGGATAACCAATGAGTCAATGATATAGTACCAAGCTTTTCTATTCCATTATGACAATTGATAATAGTCGAAGAATCACCAAAGATCTATAGGTAAACTATGTCATTTTTCCAAGCAAAGTGAAGTAAGCACCAAAAGGAAAGAAACTAATCTTTAGTGTTAGTTTCTTGTCCACACCCCAACATGAGGTGAAAATGATTATCATCATTTACTTTGAGCAATGCCCCACAACCACCAACACCCCCTTTGATTACACAATCAAATAAACCTATGGAACATCCCTCTGAATAATGAGGACCCACCAATGATCTAATTTTAGTAATGGGTTTTTCAATTGAGTACTCTTTAAACATCCCAATAGACTTCATAGTAACATAATGATAATTTGGAGATTTCCCTTGAAAAATAACAAGATTCCCCATGAGCCAGATATGCCAACATAGGAAAGATGAGAGGAATTCGTAATTTTGAGCATTTCAGTACTATTCAAGTAGATTTTGAGCAAATGTTCTATTGCCCCAATTTTCTTTAATTTGCATAAATGCACAAATATCTAACCAGGCATGTTTGTTAAATGAAAAATGAATGAAAAGGTGCTCAATTGATTCACTATATTTTCCACACAATCAACAACGTCCGGGTCCACTCCATCCTCTTTTTTACAAATTTTCCCAAGACAATATTTTGTTTGCCAAGCAGAGCCAGGAAAAGCATTTAATTTTTGGTTGGATTTTCCATATTAGTCCACGCACTGACTAGTGGACCTTTTCAATTGTTAAACTTCATTATACAACCCAAGTAAGCTCATTTTAGCAATAATAAATATGCACAACTTTTGTATTCAGTTTCTATGGTTCCCATTTGGTGTCATAAAATAAATTTTAACTACTTTTATTTATAAATGTATGAATTTTGAAATAAATTTGTTAACTTATGAGCTTGCACCCTTATTGTAACACAAGCTTTGTGAACTGCTTTTTATTTTATATTTTGGTCCTACCACCCATCCCAATTCTATTATATGTTTTGGTTGCTCTTGCTCCCTTCTCTATTATGCTTGGTAACTTAAATTTGGAGATGAGGTATTTGGTTCTCTTTGGATGAGCAGACATCAAGATTAAAATCTAAAGGAGAAATTGAAATTGTATAATTATTAATATTTCATTCCCTGCAATTGGGTTTTTTGAATTGTATAATTAATTATATCTAATTCCCTACAATTGGGTTATTTGCATTATGTATTTTTGCATTCATAGTTAATGTCAATTTCACTATGCAAAGACTTTGTTAATATTGGAGTAATATGGGGATGTGAAATAAAGAAGTGGATACTTTTATTTTATCATGGTCACCTTGGATTTTTATGTTATACTTATAGCTTGTAGATGATACTAATAGTTAGGGACAATTTTTTGGATTTATTTGGTATTTATACATAATAAAGGTATAAAACTTGAAAGAATTAGCTCAACCTCCTTTATTAACACTTTGGGTTTCAATTTATAAAGTTGCTTGAATGAGTGTTTGTAGACAAAGCTACGGTTTTATCATTTTACATCACTTTGTACTACTTTCAATGCAATTGTTTTTTATCATTAAATTCTTTTTTGTTTTTATGTTGTTACAACCAAGTAAACATTTTCCATCTAATGTGGCTCATGATTTGTGCTTAATAATGTATTAACATAGATTATTCTTGTTTTAAACCTCATACTAGTAGCATAGTTACCATGNATATATATATATATATATATATATATATATATATTTTAAAATTTTGAGAAAATATTGTGCATCTCTCATCTAAAATGATACCTTTTATTGTCTGGTCCCTAATATATTCTTTTGAAATTTGGAAAGATAAATCCAAATTTATAGTTTATTTGACATTCTTTTGACATTATATTATTTTCATATGAATAAAATCCTAGTCTAGGAGAGTCCGAGTTGAGTTCTTTGTGAAATTTATGTGTAGAAAGGCTTGATTCAACCAAAACCTGAATCAAATTTTGCTACCATCGATTATAGATTTATGTAAAATATTTTTCATGCACCTAACTAAAAATTATTACATGTTAGAGAGTAGTAGAACCCCATAAGCACAAAAACAATTGAAATCAATATGTAGTACCAATTGCAAACTGTACTCTTTTTACTTTATTCATCGAGGATACTCCGTTATCATAAAGGGTGAAAGAAAGAATGAGATCTATTGGCATTATGTCAACACAAGTGAAAATAGACTACACATACATGAGAATAATCCATAATGCATAAGGCTAGTTTCACAATGTTTCTAGATAAGAATGGCAGTGACTAGTCCCAGTAGCAAACATTAGCGGAAATATAACTCAAAATATTTGGCCAACAAGCTTTTTAATTCACCAAAAATGAAGTTACAGTTTACAATGCTAGGAAAAAATCCCTTGTTTTCATTGGTATAATTACATTTATCCCTTTTGTAGAAAGCCTCCTCCAAAAAAATTTACAAATTGGACTCTTCATTTGCCCTTCCATTACAACTATCTATTCAACTTACCTTTTACATTTGGATTTTTAGTGTTACTTCTTAACTAATAGATGGTTGTCCCCATTGAGTGGTTGTGTTTTTAAAATATGTGTTCCACACCTCATACATAAATGGATTTTAATGGCATGTTGGAATAGGATTTGTTCAAGTAACACCTCATGTGTGGCCCATCCATGTGCAATTATTTCATTGTGTTAGTCAACAATTGGTTCAACACATGCACAATTGTGTTGATTGTTGTTGCTTAAAAAATTTGTTAATCAATCTTATCACTTCTAATGCCCACCAAGTCATTCCAGATACCATGTGATTCTTCATCTCCTCTACGCCTTTTTGCTGTAGAGAATATGATATTTTCTTGCCTCTTTATGTTATGCACCTTTTTATATGTATGCATATATACAAAATTATATCCACCCATGTCATCTATAATAATGACTTCTAACTTCCCAACACTCCAAGATTATACTTCTTTCCTAAGTTATAGAGTAGGTGGCACCATCTACTATTGATAGGAATCAAGATTACTTCCAAAGAAAACATTTGAGATACTCAGCCTCTAAAACCTAAGGCCAATACCCAAAGGTGGGACACCATTTTCAATTTTCAATCTAGAGGGGAGTGAGAGAAAGCTAATCGACTTAATGGACATGATGGTTTTATAGCCTTTTGACCATCCTTGTTGAGTCAAGACTACCATTTTTTTGATATTGTAACCCTAGTGGAGGCTAATACAATACTCTTATTTCACCAACCTAGTAAACCTCTCATGGCTATCATCTACTATTTTTATTGTGTTTCCCTTACTCATCTCTATGTCTGGATACAATCTCAATAGCTACATCATGTCATGCATTTTATGGTATTGTAATAAAAGCATCACAACTCTTGTAGATTCAACTCACTTGTCTTCCAAACAACATTCAAATAATATATATTTTAGATTTTCATATTCTTGTTTGCTACTCTCAATATGAAAGTTAATTTTTTAATTTTCATTAGGACCATTATTTTTATAATCCTTACTTTCTAGATTCTCTAAATAGGTTTTTGTCGCAGGTCATACTTTAAGTTACCGTTACTAAGAGAAGTATTTTCTAATTATGATGTGTTATGCATCCCCAACAGAGCATAAATAGACAAGAAAGAGTAATAAATACCTTACTAATGAAGAAAAGAGATGAATAGCAAGCCTCTTTGAGGGGGAAACTTCCTTATACAGTGCACTAAATACACAAGAAAAGACAAGATGATTCAAATGAAAAGGTCTCCTTAATATATATAGGAGACAAATAGGTACAATTACCACTAATATAAACAACCCAACATTAATAATATAACAATACTAATATAAAATACCCAATTTAGGGTGGAATGGGCCACAATTTAGGGCTTAACATGCCCTTCCCCTTTAGACAAGTGTTATCCTCAATGCTTGGTTAGTTGTGTATTCTTCTATATGAAGGACTCATCTCCCATGTTGAATCTTCTACTGGTAAGTTATTATGCTTGATTAGGTAATCAGTAATAACCCATTTTCGTAGTTGTTTGGTCCTTTTTTCAATTATTTGATTAGGTTCCAATATGACTTTTCCTTCTTCTTCAAAGTCCAACAAGATTGTTTGAATTGGGATCTTGACTCTTATTTACTTATTTAAGCAAGAAACATGGAAAACCTGAGGTGTACCCTTCAAGATGAAGGGAGCTCCAATTTGTAATCCATACTACCAATATTCCGCAACACTTTACAAGGACCATAGTACTTGGGTTCTAATTTATTGTCATTATTTAGTTGCGTGAGGGACATCTGTCTGTAACGTTGTATCCTCAAAAATATCCAATCCCCTTCCTCAAAAATCCTTTCACTGTGATGTTGATACGCTTGTTGTTCATCCTATTGTTTTATGCAACCAAGTTATCCCTCAATATTTGGAGAAATTCTTGTTGATGCTCAAAGTGATCTTTCACAGCTCGAACTTTATATTTTTCTTTCAAGGGAGATGTGATAGATGGAGGTTGGTACCCATAAAGTGCCATAAATGGGGAATTTTTTTATGACTTATGGAAGGAAGTATTGTACCACCATTCTACCAAAGATAACCATTTCACCTACTTTTTTATTTATTCAGATGCAAAGTAGCAAAGATATCCTTCCAAACATTTGTTCACTATATCAGTTTTCCCATCTGATTGAGGATGATAAGATGAACTATGAGCCAACAATGTACCCATACAAGAAAATAATTCAATCCAAAATTCTCCAATGAAAATTGTATCTCTATCATTTCCAATAGTCTTTGAGTTTCCATGTAGATTTTAAACTATTTCCATGAATGTTGTAGCTATTGTACTTGTGGTAAAAGAGTGAGAGAGTGAACAAAAGTGTGCATACCTTGCGAGTCTACCAACAACCACAATAATAACATTCTTCCATTTTGACCTGGGTAGACCTGTGATAAAATTCATTGAGACTCCTCCCAATGTTGATAAGGCATGTCTAATGGTTATAAAAGGGCCTAGGGTCTAGTGGAACCCCAACAAATCCCCTTGAATTTTATGAAAATAAAGGGACCCCCACATAAATTTTGTAAATATTGCCTTTTAGTTTTGTTTCATCTTATCTTCCTCTCTTTGGTAGGTGGTTTCTTGGCTTTCTTCCTTTGATCCTTCGCTTTCTGTGGAACTTGTTCTTTGGCTTGGCTTTCATTGTATAAGGATTTGGTGATTTGGATATTTGTGTCATTGGTATCTTTTGGCCCTCTAGTTGATGAAAAACACTTGCTTAGTCTTACTTGAGCTTTTTTGAGATAATCATATCCTTCAGTTTGGATTGGCTGAACCAATATAATGCTTTGACTATTTTACCAAATTTTGGCTTGTGAGTGCATTTGTGAATTAATGACCATTTTGGAAGGTCATAATTAATTAACTAAAATCTCAATTTTAATAATTTTGTTGTACATCTTGAAAGAGTTTATATCAAACAATGGAACTAGGCTCTTACTTCTGAATTTGAATGACCCATTCATGTTTGCAAGCCTTTAACATTTGATTAAAATTCTCGCCTTTTTCATGATTTTGGGTAAATTGTAATAATTTGATTAAGGTTTGACAATAGTTGGTGTATTAGCATCTAAAAGAACATAATTAAAATTATGCAAAAGAATTAATATTTTCCATTTTTTGACAACATGTGAATTTTAATTAGCTTTACATTTTATTCAAAAAATTTTGCCCTTCGGAATTTTTTGTTCTTTTTGGGTGAACTTAATAACTCAATTTTGATTTATTTATGGGTGATTCAATTCACATATAAAATGATCATTTTGTAGCTTTGAGTTTTTTTTACCTTCTTTGGTCTAAATCATTTTGTTTATTTTATCATTAATGCTTTTTTCTTTTCATATCCTTAAACATTATTAATGATATATAATAACAATTTAAGTAGACTCTCTTATATTAGGTGAAAGTGTTTATTTTGATTGTTCATCATTTTATTATACATGTTTGAGGAGGCTAAAGCATTATAAAGCTAAGACAAATGAATTAAATTACTACTAAATGGAAATTATGTACCATTAGTTATTTTCATCTATATATCCTTATCCACACTTTAATGGAATTATGTTATTATTATGAAATTGGATTTCATATCTTCATTTTGTTAAAATGTGTGAGGAAATATATTTCGAATACATTGGAGGAACTAGAAAATATTTAGAATATCTTTTTTCACAAATTATTTTGAGATCATTTTAATCCCTTTGGGTTATCACATGTTTTTAAAATATTAAATATTGTTATATTAAGATAAGGAGAACAACAAAAGATTAAAATTATGAAACTTCGAGCTAGGTTTTCTCAGGCTCGGCCATCAGCAAAATTACAAATCACAACTTAAACTTGTTTTTGTTGTTTTAGTTCATCTTTGACAGGTTGTTCGATTCATCACAAGTAAGTAAATTAAATAGCAAGTCTACATAATCGAAGATTATGTAGAAGTGCTTAGGATTATTTTGTTTGCTAATTAAATACAAGTTTAAACAAAAAATTAATATTATGTTTGGATTGTTATTGCAGGTAGCTTACACATTTATCATGGACATGTTTTTCATATGATGTTATTGGACTCGTGGAAATTTCGTTGCCAACTGTTAGACTGATTATCTCCAATGATGCTTTCGCTGCCAGCTCTTAAACCAATGTGTATCAAGTTTTAAATGAAAAGAGTTTATTTTGGGGATAAATCCATAAAACTCTCCAAGTAGTTAATTTTCTTTAATATATAAGTGACCAGCGTGACTGAATAAGTGGGGGGGGATTCGATAGAGAGAAGAAGATGTCATATAGAGTTGTAATTTTCATAATTTTGAAGTTGATTCCTATGTTGTGACAAGACTTGTGCTGGCATATGTTTATGTGATGTCGTAAGAAACTGGTAACATTATAGTTCATGTTTTATTTTATACAGTTATATGCATAAATATCAACTCTCTTCTACAATTTATTTTCATATATTGATTTACATACACATTGTATTGTGTTGTATTGATTATATTTTCACTTTTGAATACACCATGTTTAAATTTCTGGTTGTATAATGTTTGTAGTTATTATTAGATAATTTTCATTAATTAATATAACTCTTATGTCATTATTCTTATGATTTATTGTTCTTATTATTTGTTTACATAGATGTTTTAATCAGTAAGAATTATTATTATAATATTTCATATATTGGACATAGTAGAACTTGTTGTTTTGTGACGGTATATATCTTCTAGGTTGTAATAATTTCTTGTTATTTCTTATTACATATTACTATAATTTACTTTTATTGGGATTTTGATATATTAAAAGAGATTTTTCTCAGTATATATCTTATATATTCAAAATCCTAACTTACAGTACAACAAGTAATACTAATTAGTATAAAACTGCTCTTGGCCAAGATAGGTTAGTATAGCTCGTAAATAAATAATTAAAGTTAGTTTAGGAGCTGTTAAATAGATTAAAAAAATTAGAAGTTAGTTAACTCTTTATTTGTTAAGTATTTTTTCTTGAAACTTAAACTGAGAGACTCTCCTTAAGAGAGCAAGACTTAGACGGTAGCAGGAACATAACCTGCGAGAATTAGCTATACCAAACACACTAGGGGTTGTGTTAAGCACCTTGTGTGGGCTAGTTCTCTGTAGTTAGCCTTAATCAGAAAATCTGGCCAACAAATGGTGCTAGAAGGAGAGCCTCAAGTAAATTAAGTGGTTTTATTTTAGGTTTTAATTCATTGATCATTTATCCTCCGGCTCTATATTTCAATATTTTATTTTTATTCTTCTATGTCATTACATGTACACTACTGAATTAGTTAGATAACAATTAGCTAACTTTTGAGTCATATATTTATTGTATTTATCATTCAATGACTCTTCCAAAAATTCCTATTTGGGAATCTATTTTTACCTGCACAACTAATGAAATTTCTGATGTGACATACTATTACTTATCGAGAATTAGATTTAAAGACTTTGATGGTAAAGTGAAAATTTATGCAGCTCAACATGTTATTCAAGTTCTTGATGATTGTATTAATAATACTATTACTGACAAACATGTGATATGCAGATCACTTGCTCTAACTTGCAAAGGGAAGGTTGAATCATGGCTAGAAATGTTTCCCCCTGAATATTTCTAGATTTTTGAACAGTTTGTACAAGAATTTGTTTATTCTTTTGAAAATTATAATTGCGATGAACTTGTTAAGGAACTATGGGGTATTAAAAAAAAAAGGACCCATGTAAGGATTTTATGAGGAAAGTGTTACGGGTTTGTTGCATATTTTATGATAACAATAAGCTTTCATTAGCAGAATTTCAAGAGGTATGTCTTATTCTTCTCACTAAATCTTATTTAGAAGAAGAAAATCAAATTACGAAGGAGGATCCTATTCAAAACTATGTTGTTCAATAATCTTCAAAAGATTATATATATTATCATCATAGTATCCCTCCTAGTAATTTTGATGAGACATCCCTTGAAATTAATTATAATAGCCAATCACAAGGAAAATCAGAATTGATTAATGATTCATCTAAACATGAATATGATGATGAGTTTGAGATGTATGTTGATGAAAATATCAGTTTATCAGATTCAAAATTAGATTCAAACTTTAATTCTTTTGAGTCCAATAATGTACAACAATCGAAGTTAGGAATTTTAAAGGAGCAATTTCAGAATCAATGTAATGATTCGAGTATTGTATTAAATGATTGTTCTAAAATTTTTGTTGAAATGGATATTATGGAAAAGGACTCAAGAACTTTAGAATCGAAAGTCAAATTTGTGAATGATCCTTGCATAAACAATCATTTTACATTTTCTTCTTCTTATCAAATTGAACTTGATCCTCTCACTTTTTCCAAAAAATTATCATTAAATGAGAATATATTAAATTATGTTTCTCTTGAAACAAATAATAAAAAATATTATGACAATAGGGAAGCATTTGATTTTTCACATTCTAAAAGTTATTTTTCTTAATATCCGGATTTGTTCTCTAATCATAGTATGCATTTTGATAATAATGTTCAAGTTAATACTTCACTATGGTTAGATTCTAATTTGGTGCCAAGTAATGTTTTTTTCTAACAGGGAGTATCTTGACCTTGCTTTTAATCCATCTCACGATTATGAAGGAGAGAGTAGTCTTGTTACTGATATCATTCATGAATCACATGCATCAAGTGATATTAAGGAGTCTAACTTAGAGAATAAAATCATTTCTCATGATATCTTGGATATTGATGATACTAATGTTTTTCATTGTAAATTAATCGATTCGTCAAAATCTCATGAATCTAAAAGGGAAAGTAAAAATATTCATTCCAAGATAATGTCAAAAATTGATTCTCAATTTAATGATGATGACATTTCCTTAGAAAAAATATCCTCTACTTCTACTTTTTTTCTGAATTTTATAATAATAATCTTGGCAAGCATATTTTTTTATCATTACCCAGATGAATTTTCCACTAACCACTCCATTGAGCTTTCACCAGTTTCACATGATTTTCGATCTACATTTTATGACCTGATTTATGCATGGTTGGAGGATTCATATCTTAAAAAATTTCCATGTCATGTTTTCCTTTTTGTAAACATTAAATTAGAGTTAATATTTTTCATTGTTAGACATCAAGCATCTCAAATTCTGATACTAATGTTTGATATGTTTCACCTTGTAGGAATAAAAACGCTTTGGTGGCTTCACTGGATTTTTCTTTTCACTTAATTTTTAATTACCTTTGATTTTATTGTACATATGTACATATTTAGTTTAGAAACCTAGTTTTAGATTCAGTTTAGTTATTTTGTTTTCTTTTGTTACAAGTAGGTTGCTTTTTTTTAATAATGTGCGGTTAACAATAGATGTGCCAATTTCAGTTTGGAGACAAGCCATTGTTCAGGGAAGTACTCTTTACTTTCGATATCTTTTAATTGTTTTTATCTTGCTTTGATTTTATCTAGTAGACATCTCATTTTAAGTTTTATATTTAATCATAATTGATGATTATAAAGACCTAATGATGAAACATTTACATATGATTGATTAACTAAAGCTTTAAAGCAAGAAATATTTAAAAAGAATTTAGGGTAAAGAGTTGTAGCCATATATAAGTTTTCTCTTCTGAATTGCAACTCACTCATTTTGTAATTATTATTTTTTATAGATTGCAGAACTTAGAATCTAGTTTTTTCATTTTGTAAATATTATTGAGGAAAAGGGTATGATTCATTTCAACTTTTCAAACATAATTAAATGAAGTTTATTATAATCTTAGGGAAAGAAGAATAAATTTTATGTTAACAATTCTAATATTTTTGAAGAATTTTGGAAACTTGATGTTAATGACCAACTCATTTTTTTTTGGGTGTGCATCTTATATTCACATCTCCTATTTTTTTTCCATTCATATTGACCCTTTCGCTAAAAGCTTAATCCTGTGTATCCTTATATTGTGGTCAAATTCACTATTGGGAGATTTGTCGTCATTCTTTACGCGTGTCATGATTTTGTGATTTTTGCATTATTTTGTATAGCTAGTCTCATAGAATATAACAGTGTCTTAATTTTTGAATTCCGAGTTTATTTATCTTCTTCGACAGTCAGCTGATTTTTTATAGATATAAAAAAAATTGCTTATCATTTAAAAATTGACCATCTTTGTGAATACTTAATTCTTCTTTTCTTTTGGATTATAATAAATACCTTTTGGTTGAAATTTTAATTTGATCAAATCCTATCTTGTATATAATTTTTTGGATGTTTTGGTTCAATTAGTAATTTTTAATTTCAAGTTTATTTGGTTGATTGGTTTCAGTAGTGAATTTGATATTTTGAGCTTTTTTATTTTCCTCTTTGTTTGTAGTTTGCTTGAAGTATGGGAGCATTGTAGATCAATAATATTGTTATGGCACACTTCTTGGTGTTCATAGGTTTCTCTACTGATAAACCCAATATTTTTTAAAAGGGGCCTATTGTAAGGAGTTTCTTGCCATATCAAATTTTCTTACTGTGACTTAATCACTCTTAGTTTTGAAACATTTCTATGAACTTAGCCAATCTATCAGTTGAACTCCCGGTTGTTATTCTTGGATTTTATTTTGAGAATGATATCATTATCTAGGAAAGTTATCCTTTCAAGAATTTTTTTCTCTCAGAATATTTTCAATCAGTTGCATTAGCCATCCTTAGGATTTCCATGTTATTTAAGGAGTTTTAACGGGATTATTTTGACCATCCATTAGAGTGAAGTGGTTAGTAAACATCTAATGAAAGACTATGGTTGAAGAATAGGAGGTCTCTGAATAGAGCTGATCTAATCATGATCATCATCCCTATGAGGGATAACATCATTTCTTATCACTAGGGTGATGGCTCTTGGTCATAAGATTAAGGGACAGGAGGTCTCATCACGAGTCGGCTTGTTTATCTTTGGAATTTCTCATGAATGATGCTATTAATATCTAGTTACTAGGATAGTAGTCTTGAACCAAATATCTAATTAATATTACTTCAAAAAAATGATGAGAAAAAAAAGAGAAAAATGAATCTTTCAATTATTTATGTCAAATGGATGGGGAATTTAATCTCCATATCTTCTTAGGGTGTGAAGGTCATATATTTATGTTGATATTTATGTGATCATATTTAGTTGTTGAGAAAGCATACTTGATGAGGTTTATTTGTTGTGCATATATTTCAAAATCATTCATTGTTACGAAGTCTCTGAATAATAGTTGGGATAATTCATGTGATTGTGACATTATTAAAATTCAAACTTTACTATATAGGATAGTGACAGGTTAAATTCATGTGGTGTGAAATTTGATACTTCGAGAAGACCTTGATTATGTCTTCTTATATCTTTAATCTTCAGATAAACATATAGAGATAACTGATTCGCCTAGCATGTCGCCATTTGTTGGCACCCCAACAACTCCCCTTGACTTTTATGAAAATAAAGGGACCCCCACATAAATTTTGTAAATATTGTATTTTAGTTTTGTTTCATCTTATCTTCCTCACTTTGGTAGGTGGTTTCTTGGCTTTCTTCCTTTGATCCTTCGCTTTATGTGGAACTTGTTCTTTGGATTGCCTTTCATTGTATAAGGATTTGGTGATTTGGATATTTTTGTCATTGGCATCTTTTGTCCCTATATTTGATGAAAATGCTTGCTTAGTCTTATTTGAGCTTATTTGAGCTAATGATATCCTTAAGTTTGGATTGGTTCAACTAATATAATGCTTCGACTAGTTTACCAAATTTTGGCTTGTCGGTACATTTATGAATTAATGACCATTTTGGCAGGTCATAATTAATTAACTGAAAGCTCAATTTTAATAATATTGTTTTACGTCTTGAAAGAGTTTATATCAAAAAATGGAACCACGCTCTTAATTCTGAATTTGAATGACCCATTCATTTTTGCAAGCCTTCAACATTTGATTAAAATTCTGGCCTTTTTCATGATTTTGGGCAAATTGTAATAATTTGATTAAGGTTTGACAATATTTGGTTTATTATCATCTAAAAGAACATAATTAAAATTATTCAAAAGAATTAATACTTTCCATTTTTGGACAACATTTGAATTTTAATTAGCTTTAAATTTTATTCAAAAACTTTTTCCCTTCGGATTTTTTTGTTTTTTGGATGAACTTAATAATCAATTTTAATTTATTTACGGGTGATTCAATTCACATATAAAAGGATCATTTTGTAGCATTGAGTACTTCTTTTACCTTCTTTGATCTAAATCATTTTGTTTATTTTATCATTAATGCTTATTTCTTTTCATATCCTTAAACATTATTAATGATATATAATAACAATTTAAGTGGACTCTCTTATACTAGGTGAAAGTGTTTATTTTGATTATTCCTTATGATCATTTTATGCTACATGTTTGAGGACGCTAAAATATTATAAAGCTAAGACAAATGAATTAAATTTCTACTAAATGCCAATTATGGAACATTATTTATTTTCATCTATGATATCCTTCTCCACACTTTAATGGAATTATATTATTATTATGAAATTGGATTTTATATCTTACTTCATTTTGTTAAAACGTGTGAGGAAATATATTTCGAATGCATTGGAGGAACTAGAAAATATTTAGAATATCATTTTTCACAAATTATTTTGAGATCATTTTTATCCCTTTGGTTATCACATGTTTTTAAAATATTAAATATTGTTATATTAAGATAAGACGAAGAACAGAATATTAAAATTATGAAACTTCGAGCTAGGTTAGTTGAGGCTTGACCAGCAACAAAATTACAAATCACAACTTAAACTTGTTTTTGTTGTTTTGGTTAATCTTTGACAAGTTGTTCCATTCATCACAAGTAAGTAAATTAAGTAGCACATCTACAGAATCGAAGATTCTATAGAAGTGCTTAGGATTCTGTTGTTTGTTGATTAAATACAAGTTTAAATAAAAATTTAATATTATGTTTGGATTGTTATTGCATGTGGCTTACACATTTATCATGGATGTGTTTTTTGTATGATGTTATTGGACTCATGAAAATCTCATTGCCAACTATTAAATTGATTATCTCCAATGATGCTTTTGATGCCAGCTGTTAAACCGATGTGTATAAAGTTTTAAATGAAAAAGGTTTATTTTGGGGAATAAATCCATAAAACTCTCCAAGTAGTTAATTTTCTTTAGTATATAAGTCACCATTGTGACTGAATAAGTGGGGGGGATTCGATAGAGAGAAGAAGTTGTCATATAGAGATGTATTTTTCATAATTTTGAAGTTGATTCCTATGTCGTTACAAAGCTTGTGTTGGCATATGTTTATTGATGTCGTAAGAATTTGGTAGCATTATAGTTCATGTTTTCTTTGATATACTTATATGCATAAATATCAACTCTCTTCTACAGTTTATTTTCATATCTTGATTTACATACACATTGTATTATGTTGTATTGATTATATTTTCACTTTCGAATACACCATGTTTAAATTTTTGATTGTATGATGTTTATAGTTATTATTAGATAATTTTCATTATTTAATATAAATTTTATGTCATTATTCTTATGATTTACTGTTCTTATTATCTATTTGCATAGATGTTTTGATCAGTAAGAATTATTATTATAATCTTTCATATATTGGACATAGTAGAACTTCTTGTTTTGTGACGGTACATTTGTTTTAGGTTGTAATAATTTATTATTATTTCTTATTACATATTACTGTAATTTACTTTTATTGGGATTTTGATATATTAAAAGAGATTTTTCTCAGTATATATATTATATCTTCAAAATCATAACTTACACTACAAAAAGTAATAGTAATTAGTATAAAACTATTTTTTGGCCAAGATAGGTTAGTATAGCTCGTAAATAAATAATTAAGGTTAATTTAGCAGTTGTTAAATAGATAATTTCTTCTAGAAGTTAGTTAACTCTTTATCTGTTAAGTAGTTTTTCTTGAAACTTATATTGAGATACTCTCCTTAAGAGAACAAGACTTAGATGGTAGCAATACCATAGCCTGCAAGAATTAGCTATGCCAAACACACCAAGGGTTGTGTTAAGCACCTTGTGTGGGTTAGTTCTCTGTAGTTGGCCTTAATCATAAAAATCCGTCCAATGGGTTCTTAACTGTTTCAACCTTATTTTGTTGGAAAACCAAACATTCTTCCATGAACTTTTGAACATAATATTTAAGACCTCCCCAAAAAAATTCCTTCTTGACCCTATGGTAGGTTTTTAGCAATCATGAGTGCCCTCCTAAAGGAGAGGTGTGTAATTCCTAAAGTACCTTCTAATTGATTTGGGAGTTCTTACATATATATAAGTGATCCTTATACCATAGTGAATCATTTCTCCACACAAAAGTATATGATACACTAGATCCTTTTGTAGCTTTTAAATGAGCGTTTGCACCGATAGGTCATTCTTTTGTTCTTCCCTTGCTTCTATTATCTAATCAAGTTGTATACTAGAAATAACACAAAGTAATGCCTCGACATCCTCATTTTTTTGTGAGTTCATGTACCACCATATTTTTTTCCCTTTTTTATAGATGATTTCAAAGTCATATCCCAACATCTTGGTTACCCATTTTGGTTGCTCTTATGAAGATAGTCTATGTTCCAAGAAGCATTTAATATTATCATGATTTGTTTTAATCTTGAAGTGCCTACCTATTAGGTAAGGATGCCATTGCTTAATTTCAGGTAGTATTGCCAGCATTTCATTCTCATAAATGGGTTTATGTAAGTTCTTTCCCATGATTGGTCAACTTTCAAATGCCAAGGTCCTTCCTTCCTACATTAGAACATCACTAATGCCATTTCATGAGGCATCACATTCCATAATAAAGGTTTTTGTGATGTATGGTGTGGTCAATACAACGGATTTGCACATTGCCTCTTTAAGTTGTTCAAAATGTTGAGTTTCCTCTGAAGTCCACAAGAATTAATCCTTCTTCAATAATGTTGTTAGAGGTGTTGTTATTCTTCCGTAGTTCCAAACAAACTTGTAATAGTACCATGTCAAACCTAAGAATCCTCTGAGACTCTTTAAGGTTTTTGGAATCAACTAGTCCATCATGGCTTTAATTTTGTTAGGGTATACCTTAACGCCTTAATGAGATATAATATGACCCAAATACTCTACCTCCTTTACCACAAAGAATCATTTGGAAGCTTTTTCATATAATTGTAGCTCATTTAGTAGTTGTAGCACTCTATCAACATGTTGAACATGTTCTTCCCAATACTTGCTATAAATTAGTATATCATTAAAAAATACTAACACAAATTTTCTAAGGAAGGGCTTGAAGATGGAATTCATCAAACCTTGAAATGTGGAAGGTGCAGTCATAAGGCCCAAATGCATGACCATAAATTCATAATGACCTTCAAGGGTTCTAAATTTTGTTTTTGGGATGTCTTCTTCTTTCATTCTAATATGATGATTCCCTGAACAAATATCCAAAATTATGAAGTAAACTGTTCCATTTAGTTAATCTAACAATTCATCAATGACAAGAATGGGAAACTTATCTTTAATGGTGATCTTGTTGGTCTCTCTATAATCTGGACACATACACCATGAGCCCTCGTTCTTGTGTTCCATTACCATTGGTGCAAAGTAAGAACTTTGGCTAGGCCTAATTATGCCACCCTCTAACATTTCTTCAACCATACTCTCAATTTGGAATCAAGTGAATAGCATGATCATGATCTCGAGTAGGTGGAAGAACTTTTGGAATATATTGAATTACCTTAGAATGTTTATCAATGACCCTTTGGAGATCTACGAGAATGTAAGGCTTAGACATTTGAACCTCTAGTGAGAATAATTGTGCAATTACACCTTGATACCCATTTTTCAACAATTTTGTCATTCCATGAGAGATTATCACCTTGCTTGGTTTCCCTGTGATACTCCTTAACTCAAATTAATTTCCTTCCCATGAAAATTTCTTGAAAATTTCTTGAAATTAAAATTCATTGTTCCCAATTATTATAACTAATCCCTAAGACAACATCAACACCATCCATTGGGATAAAAATCATTGGAATATTCAATACATATTCCCCCGTAGTAAGAGTGATCTTATGGTATTTTCCTGAGCAATTGATAATTCCTCCATATGCAATCATTTCTTGAAACTTCAGTGTTGGATATATAAAGCAATTGAGAACTTTGGCTAATTTACAGTGAATAAAATCATGAGTCCTACTAGAAGCAATCAACATTGCTACCTTTGTCTTTTTAATATATCCTTCAATCTTGAGAGTTTGAGGAATTTTAATTATAGCCAATGCATGAAAATATATGGTGGTAGTGATCTCATCGGGATTAATATCTTCTATTTCTTCAACTTCATATGGTTCTTATTCTTCTCCTTCTTCTTCTTCACAATATATGTAAAATAATTTCTTCTCACCACACTTGTGTCTCTTGCTATACTTGTTGTCACAATTAAATCATAGACCTTATTATATTCTTTCATCCATTTATTGAGGTATCAATATTATAAGTTGAGGTGGGATAGAATAAATAACATTAATCTCTCTATAGGTGTTATAAGTGGTCATTCTCATGGGGACTTCACTTAGTGAACCTCTCACATAGCATGTGCAATCATGGGATATTAAAAAATACCCTTAATTTCCAGAGATATTGACCCAAACTCTTTTTTTTAAACCCCCTCCCAATACTTAAAACCTCCTCCCCACCCCTTTTTATACCTCAATCCTTATAAGCCACCCTACCCACCCCCACCTTAAACCCCTCATTCCCCCCAATACCTGCAATACATTGGTTCAATTTTTGATAATTTTAAAACCCACAATATGAACTAACGTGATAGGATATTGGTCAACAAGTGAAGCCCCCATGGTCCTTCTAGTAGTCATCACCATATTTGTACTTTCAACCTTCCTTGCCACCATGAAATCCTTCTCTAAGGATGTTGGTTCAAATAGGCACACCTAATGTTGAATGGTATCCTTCAAGGTTCCAATAAATATATCCAACGATTTATCATCCGATATGTCATTCACTCTAAGACTTAACTTTTGAAATTGTTGAATGTGCTCGATTACTGTACCATTTTTCCTTATATTTATCAAGTGGGTAAAGAAGGAGTTGTTCTTAACATCATCATGATATGATATTGATTCTTATGTAAAAATGGACCAAGATATAATGGCTTTCTTTTGTGTTGACAAATCCATTGGTACCACACAAACTGTTGAGATTCTAAATATAAAGATGCAATATTCGCCTTTTGCAGATTTGGCACCTGGTGCATTTCAAAGAATTGTTCCATCTAAAATATCCATGTTATGGGGTACTAGCCATCAAACTTCCTCATATCGATATTGGGTATTTGGATACCATTTTTGGACCATCCTTGATTACTTCCATTATTAGAGTTAAATCCTTTTAGAGTATGTTTATTAAGGGATGGTTGCTCAACATGAACGTTATCTTTATCTTCCTAAGTATCTTGGGCCACATCCTCGCCTTTAGGAGGCTTTCCCTCTGGATTTTGAATGAGATTATAATATTTTCCATATTATCCTCCATTTTTCCCATCCTTTCCTCCATATTATCCTTCATATTAACTAAATCAACCATTCTCACAGACCCTTTAATCAGATCTTCCAACTCGGACACTCGAAAAGATAGGTATTCACTTTGATTGTAGGTTAATGATGATTCCTTTATTGGTATGAGTGAAGTTTTGTGGCCTATTCCACCACCTTTTGGTGCCATGTGGAACAATAAAAATAGATATGTACGATCTTTTTCATACCTTTGATACCAATCCAAACAGATCTCTCTACTAGAATTATTCAAATTTGAAATGGTGTACCTTTTTAAAACCATAATTTGGAGATTGTTTTGTTGGCCCCTCTAAGTCTGAAATTTTGGCCTATGGTAACCACATATGTCATATTTCCAATTTCATTGTTTTGAATCATCATATGCCAAGAGGAAATGGTTGCAACTTTCCCACAATGTGTTGATTTTTGAACTTTTCCAAAGAGCAAACTTGTGCAGCCTTCCATGCATCCAATTTCTTGGATCTGAATCTGAAATTGCTACCACATTTACTACAGTTTGTCTTATTTCATATGAAACATGTCTAATTCAATTTGGAGTCTGCATGCTCAAGATATATTAGTTTTTCCAAGACTACACATTTTTAGACTAGTTTTTGGGCTAGTAAAAAAACATGACTTCCATTGGGTATAACTATGAACCCGTAAGGATTCAAGTTCTGAAACTTATACCATAGATATCTCGGTCTATATTCTAATCCACCTCTAATTTTTGTTGTGTGAAATATTCTAGAAAAAAATATGTAGCAAAAATGACAAGATAACTTGTTTTGGAAGTGTCCAAGCTCTAATACCAAATGTTATGCAACAAATTCCACACAAGATCATAAATAGAAAAGAAAGAGTAATCCACACCTTAATAATGGAAAATATATGAATAGAAATCCTCTTCGAGGGGGAAACCAACTTATACAATGTAATAAATACATAAGACAAGACAAGATTATTCAAATAATTGGTCTCCTTTGATATATAAAGGAGACAAAGAGGTACAATTACCACTAATGGACTTAAGTCGACATAAATAATATAACAATACTGATATAAAGTGTCCAATTTAGGGGGGAGGCCCCAATTTAGGGATTAACATGATGAGTAGAGCTCTACAAAGGATTTAAATTTGGTCTCTCTGACATTCTAAAGTGAAGGAGAATAAGTACATCGAAGGAAAATATTTAGTGGAAGATAATGCTCACTAGAAATACAAAGAGAGTGCATAGGACAAAAGCAGTAGCTATATAAGCACTAAAAATTATGATAGCAACCTAAACCAAAAAAATGCCTAGTATTTTTCCACAAGCAAAATTACAATTGAGTAAATATAGACTTGATCAATGCAAGCTTAATAACATACATACCCAAAATATGAAGGCCCCATGTTCGATTGTTGCTGCCAAAGTGCTACAAATTATGGTAGTAGCATATGCTAGAAATATGGCTACTATTGGAAATAAGAAAAATTATAGTTAAGAGTCAATATAGACTTGATCAATGTGAATTAATAATGTATAAACCCAAAAGACGTAAGGGTCCCCTCTGCTTGTTGCATCACGATAATTCTAATGTAATGAACCAAATAGGTTCATCCACTGAATATCCAAAATAAAATAGGACAATGAACATGAGGAGGTCCTTATGCCAAGAAGATATGGGGGGTGATATGATGGCCTCAGCAACCCTTCTTAGGATTGCGATGGAGAAAGGTATGGGTTATTTTCATGTATTAAGGCATTAAAACTTAACCATTGGTAAGGTCAAAAGGGATGTAGAAATGTATAATATATAACTTCAACCATTAACATAATCATCATCATCATCATCATTTTGATTGAATAATATGATTTTTTAATTAGTTATTTATTTATCTTTGAATAATATTTAAGTTTTTTAATTTTATTTTTTAGTTTGTTTTACATTGTATTGATATATAATTTAATTTAAAAAAAAATTAAAGGTAGGGACTAAGTTGTATGCAGTTCTTGTTATTCTTATTTGTTATAAGTATTATAATTTTATTTTCAAGTCTGACATATTTGATGTCAACGTATTTATGCCATAAAATGTGGGTTGCAAATTACCATTTCAAGTCTCCCCCCACTTATTCAAGATAGACCATGAAATAGTTGTTTACTCCTCTATGGTTGAATCATTATCCCCACCATTAAATGTCATTGTGTCGTCTTCAAGAGAATTGAATGACTCTCATTCTTTATCATTGGTTCATAAGTAACCCACGCTGGAAGCATAACAAATCTCTCTCACTCTCTACATGCATTCAATTGATTGACTTATAATGATTTAGGATGGTTGATCTCCCACCAATAAGGAAGAGAAACAGTGAATCTTCTATTGGTTTGAGTGGAGTGTTTTTCCCTCTTCCACCACCTTTTGATGCCATTTGAAACAATAAAAATAGATATGTACGATCGTTTTCACACCATTGAGACTAATCCAAATAGATCCTTCTACTAGAAGTTATTCAAATTTGAAATGGTGTACCTTTTTAAAAATCTAATTTGGAAACTCTTTTGTTGGCCCCTCTAAGTCTAAAATTTTGTTCTGTAGTAGCCTGATATATCCTCTTTCCAATGTCATATTTTTTTCTGAATTGTGATGTGCCAAGAGGAAATGGTTGTAACTTTCCTGCGATGTGTGTTTCTTGAACTTTTCCAAAGAGCGAACTTGTACGACCTTCAACGCGTCCAATTTTTTGTATGTGAATATGAAATTGCTACCAAATCTACTATAGTTCGTCTTCTTTCATATGAAATATGTATAATTCAATTTGGAGTTCGTGTGCTCAAGATATAAAAGTTTTTCCAAGGACACCTTTTTTAGACTAGTTTGTGTGCTAGTCGGAAACCATGACTTCCGCTAGGCATAACTCTGAACCGCTAAGGAGTCAAGTTCTAAGACTTGTACCACGGATAAATCGGTCTATATTCTAATACACCTCTATTTTTTGTTGTTTGAAATGTTCTAGAAAAAAAACCTATAGCAAAAATGAGAAGATGACTTGTTTTGGAAGTGTCCATGCTCTGATACCAAATGTTATGCAATAAATTCCACACAAGAACATAAATAGACAAGAAAGAGTAATATGCACCTTAATAATGAAGACAAGAGATGAATAGAAAGCCTATTTGAGGGGGAAACCTCCTTATACAATGTAATAAATACACAATACAAGACAAGATTATTCAGATGAATTGGTCTCCTTTGATATATAAAGGAGACAAAGAGGTACAATTACCACTAATGGACTCAAGCCGTCATCAATAATATAACAATACTAATATAACGTGTTCAATTTAGGGGGGAGGCCACCATTTAGGGATTAACATGATGAGTAGAGCTCTACAAAGGATTTGAATTTGGTCTCTCCAACATTCTAAAGTGAATGAGAATAAGAACATCGAAGGAAATTTTTTAGTGGAATATAATGCCCACCAAACATACAAAGCGAGTGCATAGGACAAAAGCAATAGCTATATATGTACTAAAAGTTATGATAGCAGCCTAAACCAAATAAATGCCTACTCATTTTCCACAAGCAAAATTAAAATTGAGTAAATATAGACTTGATCAATGAAAGCTGATAACATACAAACCCAAAAGATGAAGGCCCCATGTTTGATTGTTGCAGCCAAAGTGATACAAATTATGGTAGTAGCATATGCTAGAAATATGGCTACTATTTGGAAACAAGAAAAATTATAGTTAAAAGTCAATATAGACTTGATCAATGTGAATTAATAATGTATAGACCCAAAAGACATAAGGCTCCCCTCTGCTTGTTGCATCAAGAGAATTCTAATGTAATGAATCAAATAGGTTCTTCCACTGAATATCCAAAATAAAATAGGATGATGAACATGAGGAGGTGCTTGAGCCAATAAGATATGGGGTGTGAAATGAGGGCCTCGACTACCTTGCTTAGGATTGCGATGGAGAAAGGTATGGACTATCTTCATGTATTTGGAGAGTTAAAATTAACCATTGATAAGTTCAAAAGGGATGTAGAGATGTATAATGTATACCTTCAACCATTAAAAAAAACAAAAATATTTTTGATTGAATAAATTGATTTTTTTAATTAGTTGTTTATATATCTTTGAATAATATTTTACACTGTGTTGATATATAATTAATTTAAAAAAATAAAGGCGAGGACTAAGTTGTATGAAACTCTTGTTATTCTTATTTGTTATAAGTATTATAATTTTGTTTTCGTGTTTGGCATATTTGATGTCAACGTCTTTATGCCATACAATGTGGGTTGCACTGAATACCATTTCAAGTCTCCCCCCACTAATTTAAGCTAGACCATGCAATAGTTGTTTTCTCATCTATGGTTGAATCCTTATCCCCACCATTAAATGCCATTGTGTCGTCTTCAACAGAATCGAATGACTCTCATTCTTTATCATTGGTTCATAAGTAACCCACGTTGGAAGCATAACAAATCTCTCTCACTCTCTCCATGCATTTAGTTGATTGATTTAGAATGGTTTAGGATGGTTGATCTCCCACCAATAAGGAAGAGACAAAGTGAGGCCTTCCTCTAGGACATCACCCATGTGACAACATATCTCCTATACTAAATGATAAAACACCCTTCAACATAATTATATAAACACAATTACATAATGACTAAATCAACTTCTCATTTCCAACTTCAACATTTATAGGGGCTTAGGCATACAATAACACTGTTATTACAAAAAAATTGGATGGGTTGTGGCAGGGGCACTAACTCCATAAGTGAGTTGATGGACCTAGGTGGTCTTTTGTATTTTTTCCAGAGGAAAATTTTAGTTTCTTTGCATATCTTGGGTGACTCCAAAGTTGTCTTGGATTGGGAACAAAAAAAGGAAGGTTACAGGTTCTCCACTTGGAATGGTGGCAATGGAGGATCAAAAGCCTCATTGATTCCTTTTGGTCTATTAAATTCCATCACGTGTAAAGGGATTTCAATTGGTCTATTGGTATCATTCATGTTGAGGAATGGGAAAATCTCATGTTGGTATTTGGAGACACCCTTTCTTTTTTTTACTTCGTCTTACCATTCCTTTTTCGGTGGGTGACCTTTGGTCTAGATTGAAAACTATATCCTTTTTTGTTTGGCTCTCTAACGCCCTTCTACATGAGTGATTTAGAATTTTTTAGTTTTGTTTATATTGATGTCCAACGTTTTCTTCTTTGTAATGATGGTCGCATCAGTTCCATATGGGGACAGTCTGTCATCAACTAAACAAAGTTTTGGAAATTGTCCCTTTTCTAGTTTTTTTGGAAGCAAAAACCAATGTATAATTTGATTCTTAGTGAATAACAAATATAGCCTTCTTTTCAATGAAAAACAAAATCAACATCCTTTCATCGTTATAGCGAAAGGAGTAATAAAAATTGAAATGATAGAGTAGAACATGATTCCTAACACTAACTATTTGAAACAAATGAAACTTCTTTTTGAGAAAAAAAGAAGATGGCACAATAATCCTTTTTCTTGATTTTGCGTGCCATATTTCCTTTTGTTGGAATGCTTTTAGAATGTTCAAAACCTTTTAAAAGGAAGTTTCTTCAACTTCAACTTCAAATTATTCCCTTTTATACCTTCAAAAATGCCATAGGTCATTATGACTCTCTCTCAAAGAAAGCCTTATATGCTACTGAAGGCTTTATTTTCTGGGAGTTGTGGGTTGATGAAGTTTTCTCCCGTAATGGAATCTTCAAGGTATTTTCTCCTTAGCATAAATTTGTCTCTTGTAGCAGTTCATTACTTACTTCTTGTTTCATTTTGATCTTTGTTATATCTCTTTGGGACTTTGGTTAATATGCAAGTCCTTCTTTTGTTTATTATGACTTGGTATATGTAATGCATCTTGGGACTGTCTTTTGGTGTGAAGCTCTTTCATCATAGGTTGTACTCTCTAATCCATCTGAACTACTTGTTTTTTTATTTTTTTAACAAATTTTTAGTTTCCCAATTGTATTTTTAGCTATTTTATCATATACTTATCAATACAAATATAGCAATTTCTATTTTATCATATACTTATTAATACAAATACAAGTATAACATTTTTCCAAAAAAAATTGCATGAGCCATTCTATGCACATGTTTGCTTTAAAGCATGTTTGTTAATTGAATCTTGAAACTTTGATATATTTATAGTTTCCTCTTAATTATTGTTTCCAATATTTCATTTTAATGCTATCGTAGTGTTTTTATTTTAATTATTTTTTAATGGTTATTCAATATCTTTTGTTGTGTATCATAAGGAAGGTCGACTTTCAAAACATCGAATACATTTTCTTTTAAATGAAATAAATTATATCATGGTTAAATTATTCTCTTAAATATTCTAAACTATACATATTTTTATCAAGATGCATTTGCATTTGAAAGCTATCTTATTCAGTACTGAATAGGATTTTGAATTCCTTAAATCTTGAAAAAAAATATCATGTTAATATATAGCATTTGTATTGGTTATAACATAGAATATGGTGATGGTTCAAATAGAATATGGTGATGGTTTAAATATGTGTGGATAAATAAAATTAAAAATTTATTTGTATGTTAAAGTTGATGTGTGATGATGTAATATATAATCAATATTGATTATTATTTTATAAATGATGTTAATTTTTTTATATGAATTAATTTTTTTTTCTTAAAGTTTAGTATGTAGGAGAACATAAATGTCATATAAATGTATGGAATACTTCATAATAATGTCAGGTTGATATGTGATAATTTCATGTAGCATATAATATAAGATCTATCTTAACTACATATCGATAATGTGTTGAGAGGGATCAAATTTTTCAAAATGCAAATACTTTTAGAGTAGAAAAAATTGAGTAAAAGTTTGCACCTTGAGGGATTTTATCCTTTTTAGCCCATAATAGATCCCGAGTTAAGATGGATTCACACTAGTATTTAATTCTCAAAAAATGTACCATTTCACACTATTCTTTAAGATGGTAAGCGAACTAAGTAAAGAATCTAATGGCTTTTGAANCTTTTGAAATTTAGACTTGGGCCAACATTGTAAGAAATTTAGGCTTGGGCCGACATTGTAAAATTTTGTTTTCTTACTATTTTATTACTTTATTATAGTGCCACATGCCACCTCCACATTGAGCATGAAATTAGAATTCTCCCTCATACCGGGCTTTAGAAAGCACCTCTCGGCTCAATGATAACTAAATCCCTGTGGTCTTAATGTCAACCCTTTGTACAGTCATACTCTTCATGTGATGTTAGTGTTATGACACATGGGGTTCGTGAAGCAATGTTCCTATTTGAGTTATCCATATGGTTAAGTGCTAACAATAGCGAGGACAACATTTGTCCTCGCTATTGTGTTAAACAAATATATATCCATTTGTTATTAACCTAATTCAAATAGACCCCCTTCTTCTAGGCATTAAGATAAAATAATACAAGGGTTGGTGTTATGATCAATCTAGGGGTAACTTTCTAAATTGGTGAACTCTTACTTGTATAGTTGATGGGAGTCTCCAATCTGATCAAAATATCTCTACGAATCTCTTGAATTAGATGTGTTATTGGTGGTCATTGAATGCAAAAATTAAATGTTTTTTAGGGGAGGGGATTACTCCACCTGCCCTTCTCACATCCATCACCTAAGGATGTGAAGGACAGTTACTCCCCTCCTCCTCCATATGAGCCTTGTACTCCCCTTCATTATGTTGTTTGTGGCTCCTCCCCCCTCGCCCCCTTCTTTTTCTATTGCAGGGGGGATTTCTCTCATTTTTGTTACCCTTGTGGCTTTGGCTCAATTTTTCAATCCATTTTTTCTCCATGGGTTGATTGATGTTTCTTTTGTTCCTCCAAGGTAGCTAGTGCAATTTGAAGTTTGATTATATTCTATTAGGAACAAAGGAAGGACATTTTTAGCCATTAGTAGATGCCTCCCCCTTTCTCTTTGGTTGGCTCAATAGTGCCCTATTTTTGTTTTTATGGTAGCCTCTCTAACTCATCTTGATGGCAGTGGAACTTGACCTATTACATGGACCATGTCCACTATCTATATTGTTTGGGAATGGAGTTGCACAGTATACACAAGGGTTTGAGAAAGTTCAACAAAGGCATTGTCTACTTTTAAGGTCAACACCTCCTTTAAAAATATTTAAAAGATAGTTTTTTTTATAGAGTGGATCCGGTACAAGGATAAAAAATTCAAAGGGGTCTCAAATATTTGGTACTGCTTGGTTAGTTCTTTTCATATCCTGGGGGATTGGTTAGTTTGCATACCATGGGATGGCCAGCTTATTAGAGTTGGTGAATATCCTTTCATTGGGGGATATTAAACTGAGCTCAAATGGGGTTTACAAGTGAGGGTATTGGTTCCAGATAAAGGTGGAAATAAGCTCAATATTTGGGATTACATGGGACATTTATAGAAGAATGGAACATGTATCTTTTTGGTTGTTGAGAAGTGTATTTAAATGTTTAGGGAATGTGGATTCCTTCACTTAGTCCTAGAATGAGAATATAGGCAAGGTAATTGTAAAATTAGCATATGAAGATTTATTTTTTTATTTAGAAGTTGAGAAATGTTGGTGGTATTACCCATTATGTAAGTGGAATGTTCCTTTGAAAATCAAACTTTTTATTTGGTTGGATGTGAAAAATAAAATACTCACTTGGGATAATTATTTAAAGAGGGGAGCAATTGGTCTAAATATTTGTATTTTATGCAACAATGATGTTGAGTTAGTGGATCATTTATTGATTCAATTCCCTTTCACAAAGCATGTATGGCAAGTGGTGAAGGGGGCTTTTCAGATTTCTGAAAGCTGGTCCCTTCAATATTTGTCCCTTTGTTTTAAAGATTGGATTTATAATGTTAACTTATGGAAATAACTACATTGATTTGTTAGTTTTTCAACATTTAAGCTAGCATTATGTTAGGATCTTTTCACTGAGAGAATAACAAGCACTGCAATAACATAAGCACACCACAAGAGACAAGAGACACAAAGAGTTTTGATCGGGGAAACCATAAATGGAGAAAACCCCGCAACTTCCTCAAAGATAGAATCACCACAAGATGTAAGACCCTAAAATAGTAAGATGCACTCTCAACAGCAGTAGTCTTCTTCTTCTGTCTAGCCCCAGTATTTCCTTCCTCACTAATGCGCCACACTTGAGTAAGTGAATGATGTGATGTACAAGTGATGAATAGAGAGACTCTCACTCTCTATTTATATTCTTCCGTTCACTTGAAGTGCACTTAATCATGTCATCCCAACCAACAATTACTTACTCGAGCCTACACCTTAATTAGTGTATAATAACTCAAGTGCCCCAAAACTGTGGGGACTTACACAATGACTTGACAAGACTTGTTTACATTATTAATCCTCCCGATCGGAACATCGGGGCATGACAACATGACTCAAATACATAATAGAAACATCCCGGAATAAACATCGGGTTACAATACATAAGATACATAGAAGAATGCATTTCGAAGTTATATGTACATCAACACTCCCTCTTAACTAGGAAGGTATTCTTTCAACACGATTTTCAGCACTGGTATTCTTCTCTGTATCAACTCGATTATCTTCGTCTTCAAGTCATCTTCGTCTTCAAGTCATCTTCCTCTTCAAGTCATTTTCATCTTCAAGTCATCTTCATCTTCAAGTCATCTAGATCTGGATCATCTCTCGATCTGGATCGTCATAGAACTGGATCTGGATCATCACTCGATCTGGATCTGGATCATCTCTCGATCTAGATCATCACTCGATCTGGATCTGGATCTGGATCATCTCTCGATCTGGATCATCACTCGATCTGGATCTCTCGGAGTCATCATAACTGGATCTAGATCATATCTCTATCTGGATCATCTATGGTCATCATCATGTGTGTACTATCTCATCATAGGAAGTTCTACAGAGCCAGCCCTTTTTCATGCTGGTTGTAGGCCTAGCCACCAGGTAGGTCTTCGCCCAGCACTTACATCTGACCTGCTCGTCAGAAAGGCACGCCCAACACTTACATCTGACCTACTCGTCAGAAAGGCACACCCAACACTCACATCTGATCATGTAGTAAACTACAATCATATCAGAAAGGCCCAGCACTCACATTCACCAGCATGATAGGACATCACATCACTAACATCTGTGAAATGGATCTGCACTTATATCTGACCTACTCGTCAGAATGGCACATCCATCCAGACGGGAACACATCCTACCACAGTGATGAATGACTTTCACCCAGGCCAGAGCCCCTCCTACCACAGTGATGAAATATTTTCACACATTCACCCAGGATGGAACACATCCTACCACAATGATGAACGACTCTCACCCAGGCCGGAGCCCCTCCTACCACAGTGATGAGAGATTTGTGCACTCACATCTGACCTGGTAGGAACTGGATCCTACACCCTCGTCAGAATGGCCCCCAGTCCCTGACTGAGATACCTGGTAACGGACCAGGCACCTCCACTCTCCCTAAGAGTGGCAGTTGCCCTTACATCTGTCCTACTCGACATAATGGCCAGCACTCACATCTGTCATGGAAGGAACTTAATCCTTTAGCCATGAACAGAATGGCTCAGCCCTTACATCTGACCTGCTTGTCAGAATGGCTCTCTCAGTCCCTGACTGAGTGTTCCTGGTAACTGACCAGGTGCCTCCATTCCCAGAATGGCAGTCAGCACTCATATCTGACATGGAAGGAACTGAATCCTCTCACCATGACAGAATGGCTCAGCCCTTACATCTGACCATGGAAGGAACCAATCCTCCCACCATGTCAGAATGGCTATGGGTCTCATCACTTTCTCTGGGAAGGAACCTCGATCTGGAGAACACCAAGTCTCTCTCTGAAGTACTCGAACTTCAGCCTAGCCAATGGCTTCGTCAATACATCAGCTATCTATTCCTCTGTCGCAACATACTGAAGCTTCACTGCTCCTCTCTGCACCATATCCGGGATATAGTGATACTTGATCTCGATATGCTTCGACTTGTCATGGAACACTGGATTCTCTGACAACTTCACGCAACTCTGGTTGTCACAATGTATACAAGTAGCATCCAACTGGAGATCAAATATATCAGACAGTAGCTTCCGCAGCCATACTGCCTCACAACTAGCTGAACAAGATGCGACATACTCTGCTTCAGCTGTACTCAGTGCCACACAGGATTGCTTCCTGCTAAACCAAGAGATCACACCTGATCCCATACTGAAGCAACATCCTGAAGTACTCTTCCTGTCGATGGCACTTCCTGCCCAATCTGAATCAACATAACCCTCCAGGTTAATCTTCTGATTCGCATCGTACTTGAGCCCATAATCAACTGTACCCTTCTGGTACCTTAGAATATGCTTTGCAGCCATCAAGTGAACACTTCTCGAATATGTCAGGTATTGGCTCAAGGTGTTCACAGCAAAGCAAATGTCTGGTCTCGTGTTCGTCAGGTACATCAATGACCCAATCATCTGACGATACATCATAACATCAACCGTCTCTGATGAAGCATCACTCAATCGCTTCAGGTTCGATGCCATAGGTGTGTTCATGCAATCCATCATCCTGAACCTCTTCAAGATCTCTACTGCATACTTCCCTTTTCCAAGGAAGATTCCATCCACACTCTGCCACACCTCCATACCTAGAACAATAGTGCATCGACACATAATAGGAGCATCACTGGTCTTCCGTCTTCAACCTTGGAGCAAAGGTTGGAATCCACTTTACTCTCAGTAAAGCCTAGAGTCATCAGTAATCTTCCCATCCTGTCGTATCATGTCGAACCTCAATATATTATGTAGTCACTCCCTCTAAAGCGAAGCATCATACTCCCTCTGTCTTCCGTACTTTATGCACTGAAAACATTCTGTACCGGAGTGACAAGTAGCTTCCTAAGCTACTAGTATTCTATGTATCCATCTAGTGTATAGACTTGCATCTTCAACCTTGTAGCAAAGGTTAAGATCTTCATCAGGCTCATCATGTATGTTTTTAGACTCTTACTGGCTACAAATGTCTCTTCGTAGTCTAGGCCTTCTTTTCGTGAGAAGCCTCATGCTACGAATCTTTTCTTTGTATCCCACGATGTTTCCATCTACTGCATGATGGAACTATGAACTTCTCTTCAGGTCTCGATACTGTGCCCTGACATCATTCTTCTTGAACTGGTCTTCCCTTTCTTCTTGGTGGCTGGAAGGTTCTGCATCAATGATGTCACTGCACTCGTCATATTATTCTTCATTTTGAAATGTCATCACTTGCTCTTCAGAACAAGTCTTCATTCTTCTTTGCTTGTAGGAGATTATGTATGCGGTCTTTCCTACAAGTCAAATGCAATTGTATGGTTAGAAACATTTCATAAGGAATATTTATATTGGCAAACACATATGCATAAATATATGATCATGCAACTACTTTAGCCAATACAACATTCATCCATATCTCATTGAAACTTTCTAGATGCCTTCCATCTCTACCAGGACAACATTGAGATTGTGCACTAATCCAATATGTCAGCAAAGAGGTTTCATTCTAGATAAGTAGCAATGGAGAGTTGTATAGCACCATGAGCTACTTACCCATCACATGCGTATTAGTAGTATACTTCCATTAATGCAAACATCCTATCATGCATGATACATCAACTGAATATAAACAAATGCATAACAAAACAATATCATGAAATGACAATTGAATACTTATCTTTATTTGTTTCATGGGTAGATTGCTTCTTGAGCCTTTAGCTTCATCGTCTTCTTCATTCATGGTAGCATCATTTCTTATCCAAATACTGAGGTGGATAAGAAGTTTTTCAAGAGTTGAGATCTTCATATTCCTCATTGATTGAGGGATCTTCTTTGGATGGTAAGAGCTTGATCTTCAGTTGCTCCCATCTTCTCTTCTCGAGCTTCTTCTTCTTGCGAGTTCTCTTTCTAGAGTCTATTGAAAGTAATCACTTCCTTCTGGCACACATTCCTCACATGAATGACTCCTACGATCCTGGGAGGCCATTCAAGGTGGCCATCACCACTTCTACATTCTTCACTTCTTCTTTTACCACTTCAAGTTGTTCTTGATTTGAGAGACTCTTATGACTACATGGTCTCTACATTCTGGATCTTAACTGGTTTATTTAGGTCATATTCTGATTTTTGTTCTTCCTTTCAAATAGCTTGAAATTCTGGAATACCTTCAACAGCTTTGCTTGCAATAGGTAGTGCTCTGTAATGCACATGTGCAAGCCTTCTATGCCAAAGCTCATTTGGCTTTACTGTGTCATGGATCAAGGCTTGTTCTGGATGGTCCTTCAATTTGTACAAGCCTCCTTCTTGTTCTCCAATCACTACCGCATCATCGATAGTCTTTCCTTTTGGCCACATGATGGCTTTACCATCTATGAATGCAACCCGTATTCCTTTTGCATCAATGCTAAAATTGAGAGAAGGTTCTTCTTGAGTCCTGAAACAAACAATACTTCTTTCATTGTTAGAGACTTACCAGAGTCTAGCTTGTATGAAGATTCCCCACTACCTTTTATTGGATATTGGTAGTCATCTCCTAGTTTCACCTTGTGAGGTGATTCATGTTCTGACAGTCTTACAAAGGATTCCTTGAATCCCATCATATGTTTGGAAGCCCCACTGTCTATAAGCCAATCATCACTTCCATGAGTAATGTTACCTGTGAGAGCTGATATCAAAACATATTCATCCTCGCTTGAAGACTCTTCACTTTCATATCTGGATCTCTTTCTAGATGGTTCATCATCCTCTGCTGCATGAGCATGATGTCTTCTTTGGCCTTGACCAAGTTCTTCTTGTGAAAGGCTTCTAACCTCGTCTCCCTCTGAAACTGGAACCTCTATACTAATGTAGGTGTCCAATCCATTTTCTTCAGAGAGATCATATACTTCTAGGCTTGGAAGTTGTCAACTTCACCAAGCTTATCATCAAGCTGATGTGATAGATCACTTTGAAATGAGAACCTCAAATGAAAATAGCAAAGGATTAGATCTTACCGATTTGAGGTATCCGTCCTGGTTCCGGAGCTGGCTGATCTAGGGTTTGTCACAGAAACCCTAATTTTCAAAACTTGGAATCTTTTAGATATAATTGGATAGATAGATATATCTCTTCAAATGGAGTTGTCCAATGTACTCCTTTTCTGAAAACAGTGGAGGGAAGCTCCCGGAATAGGAAGCCCTAATTTTCCAATTTCTTCTGCAGAAATTCCTGTTACTGTTTCTGTAATATCTCTGACATTTATGCTCCTCTGTGTCTGAAATTTCATACTGAGGCAACCTCACATATTACTGATCCAACACCATAGGTTTAATCAGAATTGGTTTCACCATTTGGGACTTAGGATCCTTTTCCCAAGGTGACTTGTTACAGGACTGTTCAGAACAGCAAAGTTGTACGGCATTCCACATGTCACTGATTCATCCTCTGAGTCTGATATTCGGACCACCAAAAGTATAGTCCGTGCCCTTTCTTTAACATCTTCAGAAATTCCATTTGGACCTCTGTATCCCAAGATATTGCAATTCTCCTCAGGTGTCCTGTTTAAGGATGAATTCTGGAAGAGGCTGGAACCCTAACTTGGAGGGATCATATCTCCCAGAATATAGCGAATCGGAGGCTGAGTTTTGGAAACAGTGTTCAGCAGGAGTTTATCTTCAGCCCCTACAATTTTCAGCTTCTGAGACTTCGCCAACCTCAGAATATAGTGACTGTACCAAAACTTAGCAGTTTTAGTATTTAGGGTTTCTCTAGCTCGGGGTCAAACTAGGGTTTGACTTTCCCGGAGATTTACCCAACCAAATTTCTTGATCCAGGTCTCTAAACTTCGGTTTTGATGAGGAGAACAATCCTATGCAGGTCTCACTCAAAAATTCCTCTTCTGTAGAAAGCCCTAATTTCCGCATCGAAGACTGAAAATGCTCGGAATCAAATTTCGCTTCGACAGAAAGATGCACCCTTCAATGGAGAGTCATCCTAGCATACTTTTGCTGAAAATATGTGGAGGGAGATCCATAAACTAGGAAGCCCTAGTTCTCGCAGCTGCACAATGTCTTCTTCTCAGGTTAGCTCTGATACCATGTTAGTTTTCAACATTTAAGCTAGCATTATGTTAGGATCTTTTCACTGAGAGAATAACAAGCACAGCAATAACATAAGCACACCACAAGAGACAAGAGACACAAAGAGTTTTGATTGGGGAAACCATAAATGGAGAAAACCCCGCAACTTCCTCAAAGATAGAATCACCACAAGATGTAAGACCCCAAAACAATAAGATGCACTCCCAACAGCAGTAGTCTTCTTCTTCTGTCTAGCCCCAGTATTTCCTTCCTCACTAATGCGCCACACTTGAGTAAGTGAATGATGTGATGTACAAGTGATGAATAGAGAGACTCTCACTCTCTATTTATATTCTTACATTCACTTGAAGTGCACTTAATCATATCGGCCCAACCAACAATTACTTACTTGAGCCTACACCTTAATTAGTGTATAATAACTCAAGTGCCCCAAAACTGTGGGGACTTACACAATGACTTGACAAGACTTGTTTACATTAATAATCCTCCCGATCGGAACATCGGGGCATGACAACATGACTCAAATACATAATAGAAACATCCCGGAATAAACATCGGGTTACAATACATAAGATACATAGAAGAATACATTCCGAAGTTATATGTACATCAACATGCTTTATATGTTGGGAACTATGGAAACATAGGAATAAAGAAATTTTTGAAGGTAAATGGAAAAATGTTGTGAAAGTGGGTGTAAAAGCTCTTGGTGCATATGAGTAAATAGCCAAAGAAAAGGAAAGTAAACGTATGAGAGTGGAAAGAGCTCCATGTTTCAACAAAGAATGGCCAATATGATTTTTTCATAGTGCATCTCAGGATAATAGTCTAACGTGTGGTGCAGGGGTGGTCCTGCATGTGAGTAGTTCTAAGGTGTATAAGCTTAATTTATACTGCGGTGGTGGTACCAATACATGAGGATAATTACTAACCTTGTGGGGTCTTGTATACTTTGCACGAATATTTTTTTTAATATTTACATGTTGTTGGACTCTAAGGTAATCATTGACTGGACTCTTTTAAACTGTTATCTACTAGTAGTTGTTCTTGAAAGCTGGAAGGAAAGAATTAGAAGTTTGCAGGAAGAATTTGCAGGGATATGTTTTTAGCATGTCTATAGGGAATTTTATGGAGAAGTTGACTTCCTGTCAAAAAAAGCATTAAAAGTTATAGAAGGTTATCTTTATCATTTGGAGTTTTGTGAATCCAATCCTATTTCAGAAAGTCAAATTTAGATTTATCATTTTTTAGACTTATGCAATCAAGTTTTAGTTGTTGTTTTGGATAGTTTGTTTTTTAAAGGAGGACTGTATCTAATCCTATTTTTTGCAAGGGAGAAACGCCAACAAATGGATCTGTTGCTGGGACCGTGAATCATTGTGGTGAGGGATATGTTTTGGCACCCAATGAAGGCAAAAATTCAAGAGTGGGTGGATTCTAAAGAATTAGAGTTTAAAAGAGAAGAGAGTGAAGGATCGCGGTTGAATCCAACGAAGTGGTTGGAGCGATACCTCTATACGGATACATGAAATTTTATTTTGTGAGTTTCCTATTTTGTTATGTGAGTGGTTGTCAAATCTAGCAACCCAGTGAAAAAAGTTTCAAGGACGAGACCTGACAGAGTGGAATCCTCAGTTGACTTGGCGACTGAAAAAGTGTTAGCAACTCTATATCTAAGGTTGTCTATTTTTTGGTAGACAGTATTTTGGAAGGATACATAATTGAGTTTGTTGTCGACATAATAACCTCATATAGTGATGCAGCAAGTATTTTTACCAAGGACCCAGAGGAATGTATTTGACATCATTTAGGACTTGGATAATAATGCTCGTATGTGAGAAATGAATCCTAAGAATGGAGTTTGACGGTTAAAGAACTGTGCACATAAATTCGGGATATGTCGCAGAAGAAGTGCAAGAAAAATGGAGCAAAACAAGCTGAGATGTTCCCCGGTGATAACATAATTGAACTAGAAGGCGGACGTTTAAGGAGTGGAAGAAGATTTCAGTGGGGAAAAAGAATAATTGTGACAAGGAGAGGAAGTTGTAGTACGACCAGAGGATAATACTATGAATTGACGTCACACTTTGACGGAGATTCTTGCGATGAAGAAGAAGAATATCATCCTATCCCCGAAAGGGAAGAAGAAGAAGAATAAGAAGAAGAAGCCATAGATCCATAATACAAATACAACACACGTACGACTGTACATCTATGGAGGTAAGGTCTAGAAACTCATATCCTAGTGGGTTTGTCAATACAAGTAATACTAACTGGGGGAATAGTAGACTAGGAAGTCTAGCGAGCCAAAAAATTTGTCCAAGAATACCAAGCACCACTATAATGGTTGGGAATGATATTAAGTTGCAGATATTCAATGGAAATGAGTTAGACACGAACCAAAGAAACATTGGTTTCTATGTGAAACCATATGGACCATGCGACAAGTCCAAGATGAATCCATAAAGAAGGCGCGGATGATCACACCCCTAAGGGGTTGTGCACTGGACTGGTATATGAATTTTTCTATAGTTCCGGTGGGATTCACACATAAGAAACTCAAAATTTTTTTAGCATGACTAATAAATGAATTCAGAAAGCCAAAATCTGAGTCACAACACATCACATAGATTAAAGAGACTAAGCAATTATCTATGAAGTCTATGTGGGACTTCGACTAGAGATTTAAGATGTTGATGGCTAAATGCGGCTTCCAGATGTTGGATGTACATCAGAAAGAGTAGTTCATTGTAGTGTTGTTACCACACATCCAAATTTTGTTGATGCGACAGAAGATTGCGTCGCAAACTGAAGCATTAGAGTTGGCCATGAAGTTAGAATCCTCACCTGTTGAAAAGATTGGTGTGGGAATGTTAAAAACCCATTCGTGGCTAGCCAATATCACATTGAAACTCCAATACATTAAGAAAGGGAAGGAAATACAAGAAGAACTTTGGTGTACCAGATACTGAACCTAAGGACAACACAAGGACAATTACTTGTCATTCATGAACTACGTCCCAGCAGGAGCACCAAACCTGTTAAATACCCAAGGGATGCCTTGGTGGAGAATATGCCAAACTAGAGGCCATCAGTCGGAAGAGTGTTTGTATTTATAGAAGATTGTAATTATCCTGGCTAGTCTGTACTGTAAATTTTGTAAATTAGTAGGTCACAATGAAAAGGACTACAGAGAATTCCAGCTGCTGCAAGAGAAAATGGTCGATACCTATTTAATGAAAAATGAAGAGCAGATGCAAGCTGAGGGAGCTCAAGCTAAATATCCACAAACTCAGTATCCTCATCCCTAGTATCCACAAAATCAATACCCGCAACAACAATACCTTCAATCTAGGGGGAGTGGAAATTTTCGATGTTGAGGACAAGGAGGAGGATTTGGTCGCGGAAGAGGTCAAATCATATGTTACAACTCTGTACAACCATGACATTTTTCCAGGGACTCTGCGAACCCTGCAAAAACATGTTCGTAATGCAAAATATTTTGATCGTACCATCGAATAATGTCCGTTGTTGATTACAAAGTGGAAGGCTATAAATGTGGGAAATCCAAACCCTCTGTCACAATCCCAACTCGAATATCTAGATGATTT
This sequence comes from Pseudotsuga menziesii, assembly GCA_001517045.1. NCBI lineage: Eukaryota > Viridiplantae > Streptophyta > Pinopsida > Pinales > Pinaceae > Pseudotsuga > Pseudotsuga menziesii. The sequence goes on along the minus strand of LPNX010241891.1, from coordinate 338,225 downwards.
CTGTTGAGTCGAGGGAACCGAATATTGTTATTGTGACAAGGGGAGGTGCTGCGACTGGAGCATACCAACATACACAGCATGACCAACCACAGGTGCAACCGACATCAAAAAATAAAGTTTTGTTCGACATCCAAAGAGAAAAGGAAGTATTCTTAGACACGCAACATAATTCGTCAACAAGAATCAAGCGTCGACATCTACTCCTACGCTACCAAGAAGACCAATAATGGAGATGCCAGAAAGGTTTGATCAGCTATTTTGAAAGCAACCGATGGGAAATGTTAGTAAAATTAAAGAAGTTTTTAAAAGTTTCTTTTCGCTAATACAAGATAAAGTCGTTGTCGCAAAATTGACAGCGCTAATAGAGGAACCTCAAGAAGAGTTGCGACCAGACAGAAGAGTAAACCATGTGGGAAAAAGGTTAAAGACCGGTCATGAGTTAAGAATAACTGCACATATAGGATACTATGAGATGGATTATATTATCCAAGAATTGGGATCTAATGTCAACATTCTGACAAGACACACATGCGAAATCATGGGGAAACCGCAACTAGATTGGTGTCCCATTCATCTTAGATTAGTAAATCAGTCAAAATTTCTACTTATCGATCGACTAACTCAAGTACCTGTCGATGTAGAAGGCTTGAGAACGTATATTGATTTTGAAGTGATCGACATTGTCGATGATACAAACCCGTATCCTGCACTTTTGGGGATCGACTGGATGATTGATAATAAAACCATAATAAATTTTAAGAAAAGAGTCTTAACATTTGAAGATTCAGAGCTAAGGGTGGTCACACAAATTGACCCACTAGAATGCCAAAGATACGTCGAACCTGTACATATTGAAGGACAAGGTGACTATATTGACTGTATCTATAACATCACACCTATAATAGACGACTATGTAAATCCAACAACTAACATAAATCTTAGTTGGCGAAGTATTATCTCTTGTACATCATATTCTAGTGAAGCATTGGAAAACTGGCAGAATCAGATGCATGAAGTCTCCATGAGAAAGTGCACAAGAGTTACACGATCTGTGCGATAGGTAGGAATTGAGGCAAGTGAACTACCTACCTATGGAGGCTTACCTAACCTTGCATATTTTCTGATAGAGTTTGAAGAAAAGGTCACAGAACATCAATGCTTGTGTGCCCTAGAATTTGTGCTGAAAGCTACACCAGCTAGATGGTGGGTCGCACATAAAGAACCTATCTCGGAATGGCCACAATGTTCAAGATCGTTGGAGATAAGGTTCAGAGAAGAGATCGGTTATATTGGTCAAAAGTATACAGGATTGACTAGTCATGTCTGCCACATTGAGTATTGTCGTGCAATATGGGAGGCATGTTCATGACAAGAATGGGTTCACCAGTTCAAACAAACATTATACATGATACCAAGGAGCTGGTATACATTAGTTAAACTAAGATGAGGAACTCTAGAGTGGGATGAATCAGCTACTAACTTCATACATACATTTGAATTTATTTTTGATAATCTGTTGATTGATGTTGCATTCCAATTAATCAAGACGAAGATATTTGAAGATATGTCGGTCTCAATGACAAACTTCAATTAGAACAGCGCGACAATCCAACATTGGATAGAGTGCTATAATGTGACGAGAGAACCTCATGACGACGACCCACTCGACATACACATTCCATAATCTGAAGGTATGTGTGTAGTGGAAGGACTTGGTATTTCTAGTGACCAAATTTTGAACCCGCTCAAAGTCAAGAAAGTCCATATCGGCTCCCCACAAAATCCAAAATTTTCCAATATTGGAGATTATTGGGATGATGAGACTGTCTCGAAGATCACAGATCTATTGCATGAATTTCAAGATTTGTTCCCTACCAAATTTTTGGAGATGAAAGGGATTGTCGGAGACCTTGGAGAAATGAAGATACCTTTAAAGCCCGATGCAAAACCTGTCAAGCAATGACCAAAGCAACGACCATACCGACTGAATCCGCGGTATAAAGAAAAATCCAAGATAGAGCTGGATCAAATGTTGGATACAGGTATCATGGAACCTATAGAAGAATAAGAGTGGATCAATCCAATAGTAGTGCAAGACAAAAAGACTACTAGTGAAGTGCAGATTTGCGTCGACCTGAGAAAATTGAACGGTGCTTGTTTACATGACCCATTTCCAACTCCATTTATAGATGAAGTACTGGAGAGTGTCGGGGGTCAAGAAATATACTCATTCACTAATGGGTTCTTTGGATACCATCAGATTAGAATTGCAAAGGAAGACCAACACAAGACAACCTTTGCGGCGGAATCGGGTTGTTTCCAATACACGCTAATGCCCTTTGGACTCAAGAATGATCTTGCTATTTTTTCTCGAATAGTAGTAGATGCCTTTAAATATTTTATTCATAAATTTCTTGAGGTCTACTTTGACGATTGGATAGTATTTGGGCTCATTAAGGATCATATTGAGAGACTCAGGATGATGCTGGAACGCTTTCGACAGTATCAAATTTCACTAAACTTAAAGAAATGTATCTTTTGTGCCCCGTTTGGAATTATGTTGGTCCATGTGGTTTACCACGCCGAAATTTTGGTCGACCTTGCTAAAATCGTGATCATCGTCGACCTACCACCACCTACCACAACGAAGCAACTGAGAGCAACATTGGGACATACAGGTTACTACCGAAAATTTATCAAACGATGTGCGAAGGTGACAGCTCTGATGGAGAAGTTATTGAAAAAAGATGTTAAGATCCACTGGACATAAATTTTCTAAGAAATTATGGACACTTTAAAGAACAATGTGGTTACAACGCCCATACTTGTATTTCTAGTCTGGAAAAAGGAATTTCATGTACATGTCAATGTGTCGTCTATCACGCTCAACGTGGTACTAGCACAACTAGGTGAAGGGTCGATTGATCATCATATTTCCTTCGCTAGCCAAAAATTATCCACAACAGAGCATAACTATATGCCGAAAAGAGAAGGACTAGCTATGGTATACGCTTTGCAGAAATCCAGACACTATTTTCCTAGCTCATAAAACTTACAAAAACAAAAATAATACCTAACTCTTAAAAATTACAAAAAAGTATTTTATTGTAGAATACAAAACGAAAACCCAAGTTCCCAACACCAAAATTTCCCTTTCCCCCCAAAAATTGCATTTTTTGGTAAAATCATCTAACATACCTGGCAGAGTTGGCATCACCGTGGCATCAAGTGATTTTATTGTTGAACACTTGTCATGATAGACTACAATTGTTGTATGTAGACGGGATGGAGGAAAATCAAGGCTAAGTGCGTGCAAGTTGATGGGAGCCTTGCAACTCACAATTTGAACTTGCACATTTTAGTCTCCAATAATCTTCCCTTTAAATATAATCCCAGAACACTAAATTCAATTTATGATTGACAAGATTTGAGAAAATTCTAGGCTTGAGCAATTAAAAACAAGGGGCTCTAAGAATGAAATCCTCATGGTTTGTATAAAATTTGCTAAGAGTTTTGTACCAATCGACAAGAAATTTAGCTTATTTAATGTGAAAACCATTAATGTGTCTAACTATAATCACAACTATAGGTATGGCATATGAAAGATGGTGCCTATCAACTCAAAGCCTTCAATAAACAATTTGTTGGAGCTGTGAATGCAAGAGGTGGAATTGTGAATGATGTGGGTTGTGGCTAACACACCTAGAGAGTAGGAAACATTTCAAATTAGAAGAAATCCCTCAAACAAGAATCATGTCCATATAAAAGCCTATAATGGAATGTGCATTCAGGTATTGTGTCATTAACAAATTATGTTTAATGGTTGAAGCATTATTCAGAGCAAGCGACCTAAACAATTGCTTCCTGCTTGGGATGAGTTCAAATTTGAATGTTGCCACTGAGTTTCAATACATAAATTCATATAACTACTTTTTGGTCACATAAACCTTCCTTGAAATGCAATCTCTCATGTTTATGAGAGTTGATGTCTTCATCAAAGTGTTAAAAATGGTAGTTGATGGGCCTAAACTTTGAACCAATAATTCACAAGAATTTCAAAGCAGGTGGTGCTTTTGGAAAGGATTCATAATTAGTTGATAATATCATGGGAGGTGTTGTCAATCCACTAGACAAAATGCTTTGTGGCATGCACTTATTGAGATCTTGCAAAACAAAACCTCAGAGGGAATGATGGTTATCGTAAAATTTAGATGAAATCGTTCCAAAATCACTGCAGAAAGTCACATAATTTAATTCTAACCTAGGTAATATAATTGTGAGGGTAACTTGTTATTTTGTACTACTAGTCACTAGACCCTAAGACTTTTGGGGAAGAGGATAAAGACCATTTATTGAAACTTTGATGTGAGAGGAGGTTAAGTGTAGCTTCCTTACTAATTACTTGATGTAGATGTACTTAGATGAATAAAAGAGAGATGCCATGTGAGGATGATGCTAAACTCTAAGTTTGTTCAAAGCCAACCACTAGTACCACCATTCTCTTCAACAATTAATATTGACCATGGTTTTCTACTAATAAGAGGTTTTTGTGTAGTGGAAACTTTATAGTGAATGGATTTTAAAGACATCCTAATTGAAATGCATGTTGACGAGTAATTTAAAAAATTGAAATATTTATATAACTTATACCCTTCTTAATTGGAATTGATGATTTCAATTTTTTTGAAAACAGTTTTAACTTAAAACCTTTTATATAAAAATTAATTTGAAAAACTAAAAAATATTCTACCTTTAGTTGTTTTTATTATTAGAAATCCTTTTATATAAAAATTAATTTGAAAAACTAAAAAATATTTTACCTTTAGTTGTTTTTATTATTAGAAATCATATTCTAATAAATTTATATAACAATTATTTTAAAGAACTAAAAAATATTTGACTACCAAGATTTTTGCCCTCAGTTGTTTTTGTTATTAATTATTTTTTGTCATTAAACTTTTTTGAAATTACATAAGGTTAGAATATTAAATTTTTGAAATTAGATTATGTTAGAATTTAGAAATATCGAGATGTTTAAAATAGACACTCTACCCACTCCATCATGAAGAGACCCAAATAAAACATAAATGTAATAAAAGGCAAAAATATCTCACCACTGACCACCAAGAACGACCAATGCCCTCGGGGGAACCAAATGTTGCAATTTGTAGTGGACTGCATGTCCATAGGATACTGAACAGCGATCTCATTTTCTATGTCTGTTGCTTCCGAGAAGTCGCTACTGCACGGACACGTCCTCATTCGACGTGGCATGACAGGAAGCGTGAATATACATATTACTAGCTCATTCAATTAAAATACAAACACCTATGGTCGAAGTAGACAAAACATTCCATCGAAGTTTCGCAGGTTTGCTGTCCGCCTACTATAGCTTCTTCAACAAGGCTTCACTCTGCCTACTAGCTTCTTCAAGAAGGCTCCACTCACAGTTCAAAATGCGTTCAAAATGCAAGTGGGTCTAGTTATTGAAATGGGCATAACTATATTTGTGGGCATTTATGGCGATCTTGTCATGAATCAACATCTATACTGTTGTAGCAGGAGAAGAAGAGCACCGCCATGGAGTTGAATATAATTATGGTATATACTGAAATGTGTGTGCCACCTTTGGTTTTTGTATATTGGGAAACGAGCCAAATTGGCATTTTGTAATCCGTTTTCCCTGTATCATATATGTTACTGGGTGTGTGGGAACACTTGCATTCCGAAGTGGATTTCGCCATTCCTAGTGTTTTATCTCTGTTTGATTGGTTGGCATCGAGTAATTGGGTATCCAGATTTCGAAAACTGCTGGAAGAAATTGATATTTGGATGGACTAATGAGTTGGTTATGATGGCACAGAGTAGTTATTAGTTTAGGATACCTGGGTTAGCAGAAGCTCAGCATGATGTTTTACTCACAGTTCTTATTGGAAAAGAATGGCCCGCTGGGAACAATATGGATTGCAGCTCATCTTGAACGCAAGCTTCGCAGGAAGCAGGTCACCGGGACCAATATCAGTGCTGCTGTTGGTCAGTTTCTCTCTCTATCTGAACTCTTTATTCTAAGTGCGTAGTTAAATTTAGTTGTTTTTTCTGGTTATTTGTTGTTGATTGAACATTTGAATTTTAAATATTGAACTTTGTTTGCTTCTGCAATTGGGTGCTTTTTGCAGACTGCAATTGATAATCCTATCTTGCCTTTTAATTTCATGAAGTCTTCAACATCGGTCATTGTTATTGCAATTCTGTTCTATATTGGGAGTAGACACTGTGGTTGGCCTGGCCAAGGTCTTATTAAGATAGGTTATTTGCACTGTATAGTTGTTATCCATTTCCCAACAGCTAGTTAGCTCTTCTCCAGGAAACAGGTCTCTGCTATGCATATTGCTGCACTCCCAGGTTCTTATATGGTGCAGTCTGCTGTAACTATCCATTTCTCAAAAGCCAGTTAGCCTTGCTCTAGCAAACAGGTCTCTGATTTGCAGTTTTTGTACTCCTAGGTTAATTATATAGTACTGTTTTTCCAACAGCCACATAGCTCTCCTCCAGCAAACATCTCTTTTATGCATTTTGTTGTACTCCATGTTTATTGGATTGGGCTGTTGTGCTTGGTGGTCAACTTTGATTAGCTCGCATAGTTACTGTTTTGTAAACCAAGCTTTCTAGAATGGACCAAGTCTTTCATTTTGGTTATAGGCAAGGGTTGCAGGTTTTTTGTTTTTTTTTCCTATCAAATATATTTTTAATTTATTTATGACTTTTGATATAAATACTTTTATATTTGTTCTTATTGCATTTTATTTTCTTTATTGCTATCCACTAGCTCGTAAATATCGTCCAAAACTAATTAATTTCATGCTCAATATCATTATCTTTGTAATGTATACTTGTAACTTTATTGCTTCATCTTCTCGTCACGTGTTTTTTATGAATGAATGCCTTCATTGTATGACTGTGAGGGTAGTTACATCTTTGGTTTGCAATTTGCACTATTGAATTTGTTTCATTGTCTTGTTCATTGTTAGAATTCCTAGGTATTGCCTGGCCACTATGTAACTAATAGTCACCGCCTGTCACATATAGGATTTAGAAATCAACTGGCATTTGATAGGTTGTTAGCTTAAATGGATGCATTTAGATAAAATTTCATAGATAGAGTTGTTATTCTTAAGGGATAACACACAGCCTTAGCTTATGCATAAATAAAAATGTGTTTGTCTGGTTGTTCGCTGAAATAAACTTCAAAACTAGGATGCCATCGGAATGCAATGGGAACAAATTAATGGCCTATATGGTATTGATAACACACAAGCAATCAATGTCCAACCACATATACGGGAAGCTCGAGTAGGTCTTATAGGCACTATTCATGCCTATCAAAGACATAAACAATGCATTTCTAATGAAATTGCAATGCTGCGGCCATTAATACCTTGATTTCAAATTGAACTATGTTGTAGTCTAAATGTTATTATTATTATTTCAATTTGAACTTAAAATACAAAGTCCATAAATGTTTCCTGTCAAGAGTATCACTTACATGACCTCAACAACTCCCACAACTGGCCTTAGTTAACTCTTACTCCACCTTATGAAAATTCCTAGAGCTAGGGTTTACCATTTACCATGTCTATGTTGCACTATAATATTAGGATATAAAGTGTGCAAAGCATATGCAATCTATCATATAAATAATAAATATACATATACAAGTGACAACCTCTAGGGTCACCTGGTGACAAAATCCTAGATTTTACAATTTTAGTGGCTGATCCATATTCGAATATGATCTGAAGTTAATATGTAAGCAGTTAAAAGAATGAGGAAGCATTATCAAGAATTGTTGCTAGCAATTGTTGTTCAACTTCCCCAAACTTTTAGTACTTTTAACATTTACTGGGGTTTATGTCTGCACAATAGTATGGAGATACGAATTCATGTGCAAAATGTATTCATGAAAATATATCATATAAATTATATTACATGGAATTTATGGCCTGCAAAGTTATCAAGGCCATATTCTCTGCTCTTTCTTATTTTTTAATGGCTGAACTGTTGAAATTTCAGTTAGGTTAGGGTCTGAGATAGAAATTCTAAAAACTTTTTACTTTAATGCATAAAAATAAAATTTAAATCGATGCTAAATACAGAACAGTATAGCTGTAGCCTGTAATAAAATCAAAACATATTTTTCATATCTTTCAACTTTAACACTCCTCAGTGATCACTGTGTTAAAGTTGGTCCTTGAGAGTTACAGGAAATAAAACATAAACAGTAACAGTAGTGCTTTAGAAACAAATTAATGAACAAAACTAGTAAGCACTAACAGTAAATAAAAGAAGACAATGCTGGTTGAGATCTTCCTTATAGTCAGATTTTTTTTGGATCAAATCTTGTCTCTGTAAAGACAAGTAATTAAGTGAGTAGTGGACTTGAGAGAGATGGAGAGTTACAGTAGTGTAAAGTACATACCTCAGATTGTTAATCAAACTGTCCAGAAATGAAAGGAAACTTCAAACCCTTGCCCAAACTGCAGCAACATTCTGATGAAGGCAATGACACCTTCTAAACAGACCCAACAACTAAATAAAGGTCACACTTTAGTCTTAGCAGTCCAATGAAGCTCACAGCCTAGCTTAACAGCCCAAATGGTGTCACGGCTCAAGCCCTAGCAGCCCACACAGATCACGGCTCAAATTACAACAATTAACAAGGTCATGACCCAGCCCTAAAGGGCATACATAGTCACAACCCATCCTAGGGAGGTTGCAACAGTCACGGCTCAGCTCTAAGAGGGCTCACACAGGTCACCTCCCAGCCCTAGAGGTCATACTGTAATGTCCTCTTCTAAGTAAGCATCTGAGACACCCGTTAACCTATTTAATCCCCATAGTTTTGAGCGGGTATCAAGAAAAAGAGAATTGACTGAGGACATTTAATACCGGGAGCAGAAAGAAACATTTCTTCAGCATTATTAGGTCATGAGTATATTAAAGAAGGTCATCAGAGCAGATATCAAAAAACATGCGGGCCTTATTTCACCTCCATGCGTCAATGAGCAATTAGGCTTGCACGCATGCAAACCCTAAAAAGTTATATAAGAAGATAAGTCGAACCAAAAAGGTATCCATTATCATTATTTACTTTTGGAGATTGGTTTCGAGAGCATCAACAACAGTAGCGCAGCAACAAGTTGGGGTTGAGGGTGTGAGCCATCAACTAACAGGTGTTTTCGATAGTGAAATATATCTGCCCTAATCAGTTCTAGATAGGTCACTTAGATCTATCATCAACACCTCAAAGCATTCATTATTCTTCAGAGATCTAGCGTCCAGAGAAAGACAATATTACAGGGGTCATATTTTTACTACTGGGAACGCATGGGAGATCCAGAGAGCAATTCGCATTAATCCAGAAGCTTCCTATTTCCTCTGTATTTCACTTCTATCATCATCAGAGGAATCATATTATTATACCGGGAGATCATTAGGTCATCTACTATTCATCCAAAGAAGTTACAAGTAGAAATATAGGAGGCAAGGGTGTCATCCTTCTTGAGCAAATCAATTCGCTACTGATGTTGGAGGACAAAAAGGTTGTGCATATGTATTCCAATATCTTCAGAGAGGTCATATCACACCACCTAGAAAGTTTAGGCATCATCTGCCAAGTATTGAAGTAGTTCTGAAGGAGACCTCTATCAAAAGGGGACGTTTTATTGTGCATGGGTGTCAACACTGAGTAGGCGTCACGTTTTTGGATATCTAGTGGATGCATGGCATGCATGTCTTTTGTATACTGAAGAACCATCACAGCTATAAATATTGGTATGTTACTACAATCTTACTGAAACCTATTTCCTATTTTATCTCCATATTTGTCAGATTTAGGGTTTTTGGGCACGCAACCTATTTTGCATGCAAACCAAATTATTTATCACACACACCTGAAACATATAAACCTGCGAACAATTATCATCACCTACCAGTATAAGGGTAGAATATTAGTTGGGATATTACAGTGGTATCAGAGCATGTTCCTCACCAACTGTGGGCTTGGACATGAATAGTAAATGAATCTAGAAGACACTGCTTTTGTGACTTATAGAAGGGGGAAGAGAAGGTACATAGAGGATCCAGAATTAGAAGAGATTAAATTGGAAGACACAGATTCAGACATGGACACGACAGGAATACACTTTGATAGAGGAAAGGGATAGGGGAAGATGAAGACAGGATGGCGGTCCAAAGAGATGTTACATGCTATAAATAGGTTGGTTATTAAGCCAGAGCAGGGTCAGAACAGTCTACCCATTTTACCGGGAGATAGAGGGTCCACCAGCAATAGCGGGAAACATGCGTACACTCATATGCAAAACACTCCTCACATATACAATAATCCTTCCAGACCTACCATGCCTCACTTTCTGGAAAATGCCATCACAAGACCAGTCATACCAGCCGAACCTAGTGAACCATTTGGGGCATATCTATAGGAATGCAGGGATTTCGGAGATGAGTTCACTCAACTATGTCATTCTCAGACTTCTGCAATATGAAAATAAGGAACCAACCAAGGAATTTCAATAGAGGATTTACTCAGAACTATGAATTACAGAAGACTATAGGCAGATTGATCATTCGTAATTTTGACGGATCTCGCGGTTGTTCGGCGAGAATATGATTCCAGAATTTGGATACTTATTTCCAACTAAACCCTATGACAAAGACAGATGCTATTATATTGGCTACCTTACATTTGGACGGAGAGGCTCATGAGTGGTGGTACCATGGGTTAGTGACAATGGGTCACAACACCATCACTTCATACAATGATTTCACACGGAGGCTCATGGAGCGGTTTGATAAGAGGGACCCTGAGATACATTTTAGACAGCTAGCTCAGCTCAAGCAGACTGGCAGTACCAAGGCCTTCATATCAGAGTTTTAGAGAGTGGTAGTTATGGTGACGAATGTATTCAAGAGCAGATTGATTATGTTATTTACAGAAGATTTGACGGAGCCTTTACGTGTGTGGGTGAAAGACTACAAACCATCTACTTTATAGGATGCCATCAATAGAACCCGAGACTTACAAGATTCGGACTCCAAGAACAGGTTTTTGGTCAAGACAAATTTCGCAATTAAAGATAAATACAAGAAACCCTNGGAATTTTGAGGTCTAAAATGGGCCTCCTAAGGAAAATAATAAAATAATAGTTAAAATAATAAAATAATATTTATTAATTTTGGAGGAAAAAAGAAAAATACTACTTTTTGTGTTCGTATTTTCAACATATCTCCCTGTGTTTTTACTCAAATTTCGATCGGGAGAGCTTGTTGGATGCGAAATTTGATTCCGCATCCAACGAGTACCCACACTGCATACTTTTTACGGACCCCGCTACCCCAAAAACAAGAAATATCTGAAAAAACGTGATGAATCAAATTTCACATCCAACAAGCTCTCCCGATCGAAATTTGAGTAAAAACACAGGGAGATATGTCGAAAATACAAAAAAAAATAGTTTTTTTTTATGACAAATATGTCAATTCAACCATTATGGTTGACTTATTTTATTGGAATTATATTGGTTCTTGAATTCCAACTCACAAGAAATTATTTTTGGCGCGTTTTCTTATAAGGCCCATTTTAGACCCCAAATTTCCTCTAATGCCAACAAGAATGGCTGAAGAATTGGATGGATGATGACACTAGGAAGGAACTCAGAAGAAAGAAATTATGCTTCACTTGTTAGGAACCATGGATTCGAGGTCACAGGTGCACAAGGAAAGCTAAATCTCACTATATAGAAGTCTACTTAGATAGTGAAGAAGACAAGGATGAGCCTGAGCAGGGAGCAACCGAGGACCTTAGAACATCAGATGAGGAGTCACTTCAAGAAGAGTCCAAGGGAAACGTTATTGCTACATTATCGGGAGTACCCAGTGTTGGAAAGTTAACATTGAATGTCCTCTTTTATATTTTTGGTGTGGTGTGATGAAGAGGACTTAGACTTTGTCCTTTGTATATTTATGTATAAAGTGAGTTATATATAAATAAAGTGATGTTTTGTACTTTAAAATTGGGTCTTAGTTGAGTTAGTATTTAGTAATTAAAATGAATTAATTATTAAATGTGGGTGCATTAAATGATGGCCCTTGATTTTGTAAAAGTATTTCAACCCTCGATTAGGTGGTTAGATAGGTAGTTACAATTTTTGAAGTATAAAACAGGAGAGAAAGGACAAGTTGAGCACATCATCATAGGAGAAGAAAAAGATTGAAGACCAAGAAGAGAGCCAAGAGTAGGGCACAATTTTCAAGAGAGAGGATCAACACGATTCTCTAAGCAGCTTGTAGCAGTCGCACGTGTGGGCTCGATTCCCAAGAAAGTGAATCGAATTCCAAGAAAAGTACAACAACATTAAATGTAGACCATACAACATTAATTACAGCACAAGTGGGCATAGAAATCGAGGCATAAAAGTACAGCAGACCATACAGTCCGTACAACAGTTTTCTGGCACAAATTTTGAGATAATTTATGTTTCTGAGTTATTTTGCTACTATTTCAGATTTGGAAAGTTTTTCCTGTGAGGGTTTAAAAGATAAATTTCAGTGTATTGAAATTTCTGCTCTTGTTAATTAAAAATCTTCTTCTTAGGGTTTTCCCCAAGAGTTTGGGGTTTTGCCTGGTCTGTTGACGAAAACATCTGTGTTTTCATGTGTGAATGAATACTTTAGTATTGAGAAGATCTTGAATATGGTGGTTTTTATTTCAAGTTTAAGAGTAAATTTTTAATCATAAACCCTAGACATTCAAGTGTTTGACATAATGTGTGAATGAAATATTCATGTTAATGTCATTTATTTTCTTCATGGTATCAGAGCTGAACTAAAGTAGGGTTCAAAGTTGTGAATCACAGTTAGGAGTTGTGTTGTCTTTCAAGTTAAAAGATTTGTTGTAAGTTAATTCTAAATGATTAGCATAAGGTATGGAGATAGGTTGGATGGTATATCCAACTATCTTCCTTAGAAAGTTAGAATAACTGTTGTGCTTAAAGAATGGAAAATATGGAATTTTGCTAACACCAAGATGACTAAGCCTACAGACACGAATGAACTAGAAGAGTTTGAAGCCCTAGAAGCCAGAGCCTAGAGAGTGATCCTAGATGGATTAAAGGATCATCTCATTCCACATTTGGCAGAGAAGAAGACTGCTAATGATATGTGGGATACCTTGGAACAGTTATTCGAAGCTAAGAACGAGAACCACAAAATGGCACTAAAGGAAAAGTTGCACAATGTCAAGATGAACAAAGATGAAAGTGTGACCTCTTATTTAACTCGAGTGACGCAAGTCAAAGATGAGTTAGCAACTGTAGGATATACTGTCTCAGATTCAGAATTGGTGAGGATAGCCCTAAAGGGTTTCACCAAGAAATGCGAAGTATTTGTTAAGTGCATTGTCGGTAGGGAGAAGCTTCCGAATTGGTCCATACTGTGGGATGATTTTACTCAAGAGGAGATTCAAGAAGGGTCTCTGGGTAGTTACGTGAATGAAGAGGTGGAGCATAATGTGGCACTTGCAAAAAAAGTTAACAAGAAGAAGAAAGACGCTAGTCAGATCATATGTAACCAGTGTGGTCAGACGGGACATTATTCTTCGAAGTGTCCTGAGAAGAAGAATGTGAAAGAGAAGACTGAAAGGGATGTGGCAGCGTTTGTAGCAGTAGAAGACTATGCAACGAAGTTTGAGCAATAGTTTTCTCTTGTCTCAATTGATTCCAGTATAGGGAGCTCAATTTTTGAGAATGTCTGGGTTGTTGATAGTGGTGCAACCAGACACATGACTGGGATCTATGATATCTTTCAGATCATCATGGAGTTGGGGCCATGACACTTTATTCAGACAGATATTGATAGTCCTTAGATAGTGATACGAGGGGTTGGAACAGTCAGGTTCCAACTAGGCCTCGGTGAGATCTTGGAAATACATGGAGTGTTTTTTGTTGCTGGGATGAGAGTTAGCACATCCTTTGAGGATGAAGGTTCTGGGATGATGGTGAGGTCTGGCCATGTTTCCTGTATCAGAGAGATGGGCCAGTTGGCACCACTATTCTTTTAGGAGATTGCAGGGACAGACTCTATGTTTTGAGAGGGAACATTGTACGCCCAGGAGCAGGAGCAGAAGGGTGGCTCTCAGAGTCAGAGGATGAGGCGAGAGTTGCATCTGAAAGATATTGTTTTGATGAGGAGAGTGACTCTCTCTAGAGCATTGGCAAGAGACTCGGCCAATCCAACGATGGTGTAGATGAGCAGGTGGATGAGGCTCAAGTCGAGTCTCAGGCTTTAGAGTTCTAGTATGGAGTTGAGCATCTGTATTCGAGAGTGATTCCAGAGCAAGAGGGAGTTGTTGCAAGAGTTAGAGATGGAGATGGTGTTGTGGACCTTCCACGTTAAGAGGGAGTGTTGGAAAGTTAACTTTGAAGGTCCTCTTTCATATTTTTGGTGTGGTGTGATGAAGAGGACTTAGACTTTGTCCTTTGTATATTTATGTATAAAGTGAGTTATATATAAATAAAGTGATGTTTTGTACTTTATAGATTGGGTCTCACTTAAGTTAGTATTTATTAATTAAAGTGAATTAATTATTAAATGTGAGTGCATTAAACGATGGCCCTTGATTTTGTAAAAGTATCTCAACCCTAGATTAGGTGGTTAGATAGGTAGTTAGGATTTTTAAAGTATAAAACAAGAGAGAAAGTACAAGTTGAGCACACCATCAGAGGAGAAGAAGAAGAGAGCAGGGCACAATTTTCAAGAGAGAGGAGCAACATGATTCCCTAGGAAGCCTATAGAAGCTGTACCTAGGCATTTATTGCAGCCGCATGTGTGGGCTCAATTCCCAAGAAAGTGGCTTGAATCCCAAGAAAATTACAGCAACATTAAATGCAGACTGTACAACATTAATTATAGCACAAGTAGGCACAAAAATCGAGGAAGAAAAGTATAATAGGTCGTACAGTCCATACAACAGGTCATACAACAATTTTCTGGCACAAATTTCAAGATACTTTCTGTTTATGAGTTATTTTGCTACTTTTTCAGATTTCGAAATTTTTTCCTGTGAGGGTTTAAAAGATAAATTTTAGTGTATTGAAATTTATGCTCTTCTTAATGAAGTATCTTCTTCTTAGGGTTCCCCAGGAGTTTGGGGTATTGCCCGGTTTGTTGACCAAAACATTTATGTTTTCATGTGTGAATGAATACTTCAGTATTGAGAAGATCTTGAATATGGTGGTTTTTATTTCAAGTTTAAGTGTAAATTTTTAATCATAAACCCTAGACATTCAGTTGTTTGACACGATGTGTGAATGAAATATTCATGTTAATGTCATTTATTTTCTTTACCCAGATTTCATACTCTGTGTCAGGGGAATAATACAGGGCCACAGGGTAGGTGTGTTGATTGATGGTGGGGCAATCCACAACTTTATAGATGCATCATGGGTGATTAGGTGGGGTATTTAGACAGAGGAATTTGAAGGGTTCAGAGTAGCAGTAGCAGGCAATAACAAGATGGAATGCAACCATTGGATTCCAAAACTAAATGATACACTGGGAAACTATAATATGATAGACTCCTTTTATGTGGTAAATATAACAAATACAAATGTAGTATTAGGGGTTCAATGGCTCTATTCTATAGGGAAGTATACTACGGATTATAGGACCATGGAAATGGAATTCCAGGGACAGGATGGCAAGAGGGTAGTATTGATGGGCATGATCACTTATCCCCCCAAGTCAATATCATTGGAGAGGATGGAGGTCGTGCTCAGCGGAATGTTTTGTCACTTTTCAGAAACATGAGAGAGTATTCAAAGATCTTCTAGCAGGTCGACCGCAAGACAGAGGGTTCGAGCATATTATTGAGTTAGAGAGAACACAGGCAATTATCACCACTCCATACAAGCATCCCAAAAGGTACAAAGATGAGATAGAAAAAACAATTAAGGAATTGGTGGATTTAGGTTACATATGACTAAGTTCTAGCCCATTTGCATCATTAGTAGTATTGGTAAAAAAGAAAGATGGCACATTATGGATGTGTATCGATTATACGGCCCTCAATGAGAAAAATATCAAGAACAAGTACCCCATTCCCAGAATTGATGAGTTAATGGATGAATTACAGGAGGCGAAGTACTTCTCATAAATTGACCTCCGATTAGGGTATCATCAGATCCGGGTAAGGGATCAAGATATTGCAAAAATAGCTTTTCGTTGCCACTTTGGTCATTATGAATTCTTAGTCATGCCTTTTGGACTCACTAATGCACCAACAACTTTCCAATCTTGCATGAACCACACCTTCAAGGCTCAGTTGCGTAAGTTTTTACTTGTGTTCTTTGATGAGATTTTAATTTACAGTAAAACTTGGGAAGAACATTTGAGGCACCTAGACGAAGTACTAGGAATTCTAGAAGAACAATCCCTTTATGCCAAAATGTCTAAATGTGAGTTTGGTATGCAAGAAATGTTATATCTAGGGCATGTAATAAGTACTGATGGAGTATAGGTTCATATGGAAAAAAATTAGAGCTATCATGGATTTTCCTACACCAAAATTTGTAATAAATTGAAGGGATTTTTGGGCCTTTTTACTTAATACAGGAGGTATGTTAAAGGGTTTTCTCAATTGACCTCACCACTCATAGATCTTACAAAGATAGGGGCACTCAGCTGGACAGGAGGGGCACAACAGGCATTCAAAAAGATGAAAAGATTATGAGTTCATGTCCCATTTTGGCATTACCTGATTTCACTTGACCATTTGTAGTAGAGTGTGATGCTTCAAGGGAAGGAATAGGGGCAGTATTGATACAAAACCATCACCCAATCGCCTTTGAAAGTAGAAAAATTAAATATTATGAACACCACTACTCTATATATGACAAGGAAATGCTAGCAATCTTACACGCCTTAACAAAAATCAGGCAGTATTTGGTAGAAAGCAGGCTTAAAATTTAGATAGATCACAATAGCCTCAAATACTTCTTAGAACAAAAAGAGTTAAATGAATGGCAACAAAAATGGGTTAGCAAGGTCCAGGCTTATGACTTTGAGATAGAATATGTTAGGGGGAAAAACATCGTTGTAGCAGATGCATTATCGAGATGACCAACCTCTTTATCACTCATGAGTATATCTATCAACTAGAGGTCTCATCTCTTGGTTGAATATTCAAAAAACAAATTTACTTGTTAGTTGTTAGACGGAAAATTATAGGATGATAGGTACAGGGTGATCGATGACATCCTTTACTACAAGAATACGATCTACCTAGTCCCAGAATCAATTTTAAAGAAAAATATTTTACAGGTTTCGCATTATTCACAATTATTAGAGCATCAGGGTTTCTTGAAAAGTTACAAACGGATTAGAGAGAGGTTTGCATGGAAAGGCCTGAAGGAAGATGTAATGAAACATGGTAGAGAGTGCAGTACGTGCCAACAGAATAAAGTTGAACGCACTTATCCGACAGGGTTACTTCAACCATTACTTATACCTGAGCATAAATGGGAAAGCAACTCTATGGATTTCATTACAGGTTTTCCCAAGGTATAGGGACGTGATTGCTTATACGTGGTAGTGGACATGCTAACAAAATTTGCTCATTTCTTTGCCATTTTTATTATTATTTCGCATCACAAGTAGCGGAGTTGTTTTTTTGAGAATTTTTCAGACTACATTGATTACCTAAGACTATTGTCAATGACCGAGACAGTAAATTCACCAATGCTTTTTGGTAGGAGCTTTTCAGATTAGTGGGGACGAAATTAACTACTAGCATAGGTTATCATCCTTAGAGTGATGGATAGACAAAAATAGTCAACAAATCGATTGAGGGGTATTTAAGAAATTATGTAGCAGGCAACAACAGATGTGGATTAAATTGCTCCACTTGGGGGAGTACTGCTATAATACCACCCACCATATGTTTATTGGGATGAATCCTTTCAAGGCTTTATATGGTTATGAGGCACTAAAATTTGCAGATATAGTATTCAGAGATTGCAGAGCAGCTAAGGAAAAATATTGGGTACAGGACAGTCAAGATATTCTGAAGGTACTAAAAGAGAATTTACAGATAGCACAAAACCAACAAAAAATTTACGCAGACAGACATAGGGTCGAGCGCAGTTTTGAGGTAGGAGATTTGATATACTTGTGGCTACAACTTTACAGACAATCTTCACTCAAGAAAAAAGGGATGGAGAAAATGAAACCTTGCTTCTATGGTCCTTACAAAGTAGTCAGAAAGGTTGGGGAGGTGGGGTTTACGTTTTACTACTAGGGGCGCATGGGAAATCCAGAGAGAAATTCTCATTAATCCAGAGACTTCCTATTTCCTTCACATGCCACTTCTATCATCATCAGAGGGGTCATGTTATTATACTGGGAGATCATTAGGTCATCTACTGTTCATCCAAAGAAGTTACAAGTAGAAACGTAGGAGGCAAGGGCATCATCCTTCATGAGCAAATCAATTCGCTACTGACCTTGGAGGAGGCAAAGGTTGTGCATGTGTCTACCAATATCTCTAGAGAGGTCATATCACACCACCTAGAAAGTTTTGGCATCATCTGCCAAGCATTGAAGCTTTTCCGAAGGAGATCTCTATAAAAAGGGGACGTTTTATTGTGCATGGGCGTCAACACTGAGAAAGCATCATGTTTTTGGAGATCTAGTGGATGCATGGAACGCATGTCTTTTGTATACTGAAGAACCATCATAGCTATAAATATTGGTATGTTACTACAATCTTACTGAAACCTATTTCCTATTTTATCTCCATTTTGTCAAATTTAGGGCGTTTCGGGAATGTAACCTATTTTGCACGCAAACCAAATTATTTATCATACACACCTCAAACATATAAACCTGCAAACAATTATCATCACCTACTAGTATAAGGGTAGAATATCAGTTGGGATATTACACATACATAGTCACGACCCAGCGTAGGGAGGTCACAACAGTCATAGATCGGCCCTTCGAGGGATCACACAGGTCACGAACCAGCCATAGAGTGTATAGATAGTCACGACCCAGTCTAGGGAGGCCACTACAGTCATGACTCAGCCCTTAGACGGCTCACACAGGTCATGACCTAGCCCTAGAGGGCATACACAGTCACCTAAGTCACCTGGTTCAAATTCGTGTTCGAGTTCGACGAACTTGAAGGTTGACAAAAATTGGGCAATGAAAATTTTGGTGATAAAATTCGGCACTAAATTCGAGAGTACAAGATTTGAAAATAAAAAATATATATATAAATTTAAAAAAAATTCAATATGCAATTAAAATTATATATGAAAAATATGTAATTATAATATTATATATGCAATTATAAAATTTTATTTGGCAAAAATTCAATATGCAATTAAAATTATATATTAAATACGTAATTATAAAATTTTATAAAATATATATAGGCAATTTAATTTAATTATATATGAATTTATAAAATTATATATGCTATTTATTTTAATTTTAAAATTTAATGTGCAATAAAGTTATATATGAAATTCCCAATCTATCGGGCGGGCGAGATAAAGGGTATGTAAACATATAAGTTGCGGAATCCAAAAGTCAACCTTCATTGATCCATGAGCCCTCACATCACCAATACTTGAAGTCTCACCCAGCAGCTGTCCAAAACTTTAACCCGTTAAACACTTGCTTTGGAATCGAGGGTCGACTAAACTTGTGATTTCACTCTTCACTCTGCTCACAGCTTCACACTTCAGCAATTGTGGAATCTAATGGATTAAGATGAAGGCCTCGCAATGTATACTTGCAGAGGTATTTTTGGTAGGGTTTACCTGTAGGCCACCCAAATCCAAAAAGTAAATGAAATTTATTGAATTTACGCGGAATCTAGGAAATACGAACTAATGTTTTAGCGATTTATTTCGCCATGAACCTCGTGCGATTTATTGAATTTATGTCGAATCTTTAAAATTGACGATTTTTAACGAATTAGTTTGTTCGTCACAAAAAATCGGCGAATTTCGAATTTTAAGGCAAAAAATCGTCAAATCCGATGACCTAGACAGTCACCACCCAGCTTAAGGAGGTCACAGCAGTAGCAAAGTCCTAGCTACAGTAAAGAGCCAAGTCGTCAAGCAAAACCAGCAGCAAGGAACCCTAGAGCAGACAAAGAATCAGATTTGAACTTCTCTCTTGTCAAGACAACTACTAAATGAGGTTTAAGACTTGAATTTATAATCTTAACATGTCTTCTAGAAGGGTCACCTAGCTTTTAGGAAGGTAACATAAAATAATGTTAGGTTGAATTAGGATAGGGTATTATTGGTCAAAAGGTCATACAAAAATAAAACAATAAAAACCATAAAGTTAAGTCAACATAGAAAAAAGGGTCAAGGTGCCACAACCAAGATGGGTGCAAGGACTAATAGGGAAACATAAAACCATAAGTCAATAAGAGGGGTCACATCAAGGTGGGAAGACAACCCTTTCACCCACAAGGCCAAGGTGTACCAACAAGGTGGGGAAACAACCCTTTTATCCACAAGACCAAGGTGTACCTTCAAGGTGGGGAAACAAGATCAAGGGCTATAATCTTTCTCTCTCAAGGTATATTGTCCACACGTGTTCAATACAATAGTTGTGAGTCTTATCATCACTATATAAGGAAGGTCCAAACTAGATGAAGTGATCCTTTGGACCTCCACACTGTTCCTAAGGGTCAAGTGCTAGTGACATCATTAAGGGGTGGCCGGTCCCTTGAGAAACAATCTAGAAATAACCATTTATGAGATAGGACATCACACATCATCGTCTTGGTCAACTGACCAAGATCCACTTAGTTAACTGACTAGGGATATACCTACAGGAACTGCTTGGTCCCAGACCAAGAATCTGCCTTGTCCCAGACCAGGAAGTCTCTGTCTCAACCTGCAGGATCTGCTTGGACCTCGTGTACAAGAAACAGTCTTGTCCCAGACCATAATACCCTAGAGACATATAGGGGCCCTAGCCACATGCTAGGGACTTTGCCATGGCATCAACCTGCTTGGTCCCAGACCAAGAACCCTAGGAGACTACTGGGGGCCCTAGGGCACCTTATAGAGACTTACTCTGCCTAGTTCACCAACCAAGAATCCTGGATAACTGACTAGGGTACTATCCTCCCTGAGAATTGGTTTCGCAGCTGCACTATCTTTAACATTCCCTCTCCGCAACACTAGGCACATCGGTAATTTGTGTTCTTGACAAAACATTTTGCACTATGTGCTTGACACAATGATACCTCCTCTTGATGTGCTTCGACTTGTCATCAAATTCAGGATTTTCTTAGAGCTTCAAACAACTCTAGATATCGACAAGAAGCATGAGCTCATAGATCCCCTTGGAAGTTGCAATTGACTTCCCTTGATAGCTAAGAATCAATTTCCATATGTTATCCTTCCAAACCTGTTGTTTGGTTGTCTCCTAAAAAATGGAGGAATCTGAATCAGTGACATGGCTCCCACTGGAGCACCCTTGAAGCCCTTTAATAGGATTCTCAAGGAGATCAACTAAAGGCTTCTTAGCCTTCTCTCTTTGCTCCTGTGAGTGAGATGTCTCATAGACTTCTATATCTGAGTCACTGGAAGACTCTTTGGAGTGATGGAATATCGCATCTCTACTTTTTTTTTCTGCAACCCCACTCTACTAGGGATTGAAGAGCACAATTGACTCCCTTTTGATCTCTGAATCCTGACAGGGAGGGGTATAGAGCTTTAATAACATGTCCTGAAACCTTATATAGGTCACCTTCTCGGACTCCAATCACAATGGCTGAGCTCATATTTTCACCTTTAGGCCATACTAAATCCTTTCCTTTTGAGAAGGCTACAGAGAACCCCTTTGTCTTCTAAAACTGTCACTAAAAGAACATTCTTCTTTAAACCGGGAACATATAAAATTTCTTCAACACTAATCAACGTACCTGAATCAAGATGAAAGGAAGTTGAACCAACTCCTTTAATTGCATAGGTACTTCCATCTCCTAGTTCCACTTTCTTATGGAACTTCTTGGCCTTGTAAACTTCAAGGGCCTTCTTGAATCCAGTCATATGCTTGGTGGCTCCACTATCTATCCACTATGAATTTGATAAGTTGGAGATGGAACGTGAGAGTGCTGAGGCCAAAACAGAGTTAGCTACACACCCTAAGATCTGATACCATGTTGAAATTTCAGTCAGGTTAGGGTTCGAGATAGAAATTCTAAAAACTTTGTACTATAATGCATAAAAATAAAATTTAAATCATTGCTAAATATATAATAGTATAGCTGTAATAAAATCAAAACATAATTTTCATATCTTTCAACTTTAACATTCCTTAGTGATCACTGTGTTAAAGTTGGTCCTTGAGAGTTACAGGAAATAAAACATAAATAGTAACAGTAGTACTATAAAAACAAATTAATGAACAAAACTAGTAAGTGCTAACAACAAATAAAAGAAGACAATGTTGGTCGAGATCTTCCTTATACTCGAATACTTTTTGGATCAAATCTTGTCTCTGTATAGACAAGTCATTAAGTGAACAGTGGACTTACTAGAGAGAGGGATGGGAGCGTTACAGTAGTGTAAAGTACAAACCTCATATTGTTAATCAACTGTCTAGAAATCGAAGGAAACTTCAAACCCTTGCCTAGACTACAGCATCACTCTCATGAAAACAATGCCACCTTCTAAACAGACCCAACAACTAAATAAAGGTCACAATTCAGCCTTAACAGTCCAATGAAGCTCACAGCCTAGCTTAACAGCCCAAATGGTGTCACGGCCCAAGCGCTAGCAACCCACACATATCACATCTCAACTTACAACAATAAACAAGGTCATGTCCCAACCCTAAAGGGCATACACAATCACGACCCATCCTAGGGAGGTTGCAATAGTCACGGCTCAGCCCTTAGAGGGCTCACACATGTCACCTCTCAGCCCTCAAGGGCATACACAGTCACAACCCAACCCAGGGAGGTCACAACATTCACAACTCAGCCGTTAGATGGCTCACACAGGTCACGGCCTAGCACTAGAGGGAATACACAACCACAACCCAGCTAAGGGAGGTCACAACAGTCATGACAAAGCTCACACAGGTCATGACCCAGCCCTAGAGGCATACACAGTCACTGCCGAGCCTAGGGAGGTCACAACAGTAACAAAGTCCTAGCAACAGTAAAGAGCCAAGTCATTAAGCAAAACCAACAACAACGAACCCTAGAGAAGACAAAGAATCAGATCTGAACTTCTCTCTTGTCAAGACACCTACTAAATGAGTTTTAAGACTTGATTTTATAATCTTAACATGTCTTCTAGAAGAGTCACCTAGCTTTTAGGAAGGTAACATAGAATAATGCTAGGTTGACTTAGGATAGGGTATCAATGGTCAAAAGGTCATTAAAAAATAAAACAATAAAAACCATAAAGTTAAGTCAACAAAGCAAAAAGGGTGAAGGTACCATAACCAAGATGGGTGCTAGGACCAATAGGGAAACATAAAACCATAAGTCAACAAGAGGGGTCACGTCAAGGTGGGAAGACAACCCTTTTACCCACAAGACCAAGGTGTACCCACAAGGTGGGGAAACAACCCTTTTACCTACAGGACCAAGGTGTACCATCATGGTGGGGAAACAAGACCAAGGACTTTAATCTTTCTCTCTCAAGGTATATTGTCCACACGTGTTCCATACAATAACTGTGAGTCTTATTATCACTGTATAAGGAAGGTCCAAACTGGATGATGTGATCCTTTGGTCCTCCACATTGCTCCTAATGGTCAAGTACTAGTAACATCATCAAGGGGTGGCCAACCACTTGAGAAATAACCTAGAAATAACCATTTAGGAGAAAGGACATCACACATCATCGTCTTGGTGAACACACCAAGATACAGCTGGTTAATTGACTAGGTATGTACCTCGAGGAACAGCTTAGTCCCAGACCAAGAATATGTCGGGTCCTAGACCAAGAAGTCTATGTCTCAACTTGCAAGATCTGCTTGGACCTTGTGTCAGAGAAATTGTTTGGTCCCAGACCAGAATACCCTAGATACATATAGGGGCCCTAGCCTAAGTTGCACTGAAACAGATACGGGGAGGGAAACAGATACGACAAGGAAACAACAACAGAAATATATATATATATATAAGGCTAGGAGACATACATACATTAGATTACCATTCATCAATTAGATTTAAAGATAGTCATGTCATTTATAACAATTAAAACTAGCTAACTCAAATATTGTCTAAAACAATATTCTTCTATCTTAAGTGCCATAGATAAGTCACCCACTGTCAATAATTTAAACAATAACATGTGAATTACTTCTACACATCGATTTCAAACCCTAAATTACTTGATGGATTTATCCAAATGTTACAAACTAACAAATATTACGCTGATTGCACATCTAGAAAAGTGTTGAAATTTGTGATTAAACACAGTTTTTGATGTAAGCTAGAGACTCAACTATGCTGTATTTGGGTTGGTCCACTCACTGGCGAGACAACCAACTAGGCAAGTGAGAGTCGATTGACCAACTGATTGGTTCAAAAAGTGACTAACCGACTGGCTCATAAAGGGCCTAAATTCATAGGATTTTTTATGATTTGCACAAATTTGACATAATCAACCATGTTTCAAGGGGATTAATCAAGCACTCAAGTATAAATAAGTGAGCTCATGTTTTAGTGCAACTTAGGTGTGACTATGATGACATGCACTATTGAACTCTATGCCATAATACTATCTCTAAACACCAATGAGTTCCCTTGAATATGTTGTTTACGTTTTATGGTTTATACTAAACAAAATGCTTGAAATAAGATTAAAATATCACATGCATATCATATGCAGAACTGGATAAATGACGCACCATCATATTTCTCTCCATGACATAAGGATAGGGATATGAGTGTACTAGCAATGGAGTAAATAAGGCCATAGGTCAAGGGTTCATACTAATTCAAAAAGGAAAAAAGAAAACTGAAGCTTGTTGGAAGATTATTGGAAATATGTGTTAGTTTATGTAACCCTTCATAAATGTAGTACATTATTTTGTATGGCTAAAGATGTCATTGTATCAATTTTGATATGCAAGTTGTTTTATCACATATGCAAGTTATTGGGGTTTATTTGAAACGAAGTGTCACGTCCCCGTCCCTCAACCGGCGAAGAGGACGCGAAGAGCACATCAAATACAACCGGGCAAAATGCCCCATGAACATAAACAGAAATCAAACGCTGGAATTAAGCATACACAGATGCATTTATCTTTAATCATACAGCGGAAGCAAACACACACATTCTAGCAATCTCCATGTTCATTATAATTCATTTAACATCAATATAGATTGCAGAGATGAAGTAACCAACAGTACTTATCTGTTAATGAAGAATTCACCCGCAACCAGCTACGTCGCTGCAACGTTCCACCCAACCATAGGCTTGCTTGCTCATCAATCTCTCAGCAGCGCTGCCACCCCCGAGCTGGGCATGATTCCTTCAGGATAAGGGTCAATTGCAGGCTTATACATAGCCAAGGGGACACATAACAACAAACCAATCACAGCTGGGTTTCACAGGCTGTCAACCAACAAGCCAAGCCAGCCCAGTCCAAGGGACTAACCACTGCATACCAGCAGCAAAACAATTCCCTTCACAACCCTGTGAAGAAGCAAAATGACCGATGATAGTCCCAACCGAAAGGTGAGACACAGCTCCAGCCTATAAGGCAACTCAGAGAAGGTTTTGGCCCTAACGTGGCCAAAACAACTCAGCAATAGCGTCCAATTTCACAATAGAAACAACCCAGTCCCAAACGAAGGATAAGCAAACCCCCAGCATGGACAGAGGTGTACACAACCAACAAATTGGCATTCCACAGTGGCCCAAATCGAATTTGGACACCACAGCTAACACAAATTCGTGGGGAAGACAACAGCCCCAAAACATTAACCGTGAGCATGCCTCTCACATGGGAAATCGACCCAAACAATCTGTGCGTGAGTAAACAATCCGACCCAGCAAGGAAAAGAACAGACAATGGAGGCCCTGCGTGAGGAAAAACGACTCCATTTTTGCCCGTGGATGCACCACTAACAGGAAGGACGCGAATTTTCCATTCGTGGGTGCTCAGCAGTTCATGGAGAGAGGAAGAAGAATCTGTGTGAGACCAAAAACGCCCCCAAAAACCTGTGCGCGAGGAGAAAACAACCAAAATCGTGGTAGAGTGTAAAACTGACCAGGGAAGAGTGCGTGAGGGTGAAGAATGGGCAGACATGGGTGGAGTGAGCAAGTGGGTAAGGCTGACAACCTGCCACAACCACCACCACTTCAGCAATAACTCCTCCAACCACCAGCTGAGGCATTAAAGAGGTTGACAAGGGAAGATGGAAAATCAACAAGGTGACAAAACATGGGTTTTTCCCCCATAACCAAGGTTTGACATCCCCCACCCCTTATCCTTTGGAACCATGCCCTTTTCATTCAACGTTGCACTGCCGTAGCTGGTTGTGGTTTATTTTAATTGATGTGCGGGTTTACATGATGTCGAATTATAATGTACCTTATAGCACAGCATACCATCGGCAATTATCCTCATTGCTGAAACATACACAGCCAAATCGATGGTGGGGCTTTTGCCTTGAGCTCCTCACCATGATTAATTTCATTATATACATCATGCAAACGGGGTCGATACCGGGGACATTACACGAAGTTGTAAGGAATTGACAAAAAAACTGAAAAAAAAAAGTCATTATACTTCTACAGTAGGATGTGAAACTAACACTATAGTAGACAAGCATTTGATACAATAAAATGTCCACAGACCAATGATTTTTTGAACCGACAGTAAGCCTCTATCAATTTTTTAAAATTACAATGAAACAAAATCCATGAGACATAAAATGTTAGATTACCATTCACCAATTTAGGATTAAGGTTTTTCTCTTGATTTATAAGCTTTGAGGCTTTATATCTAGGTTTTGAGGTTCAATTTAGGATTAGGGTTTAATAGTTTGCTTTTAGGGTTCTTTATTTGTTTATTTTCATGTCAAAAAATCACTATTTCTAGTAAAAAACTTGCCCTGTAGCAGCTGAAACGTTTCAGAAAACCAGGAAACTGCTGGAAACTTTGGAAAAGGCTGGTAACGGCCTGGAAACGTTTCTGATTTTTGGACACAGCTTGGAAATGTTTTAGTGCCGTTTCCAAGCTGTATCCCCTCCGTTTCAGTTTCCGAAACAGGGAGCGACGTTTCCCCTCCCCTTCCTAGACGTTTTTGGTAACTTAGATTTATGTTAATTTTTAGGGCTTTTTTGACAATATATGATTTTTAGGGTTTTTTGTACATGAAATGAGGATGCCCTTCAACATCTATGCATAAATCCACTAGGGCCAATTTGTAGGGAGGACTAGAATTACAAACTCACGGTTATTTTTGAAGTTGTGAATTTTCTAATTTTTTAGGGTTTTAAGGGTTTTCTGATTTTTAGGGCTTTTTTTGACATAAAACTGCACCTAAACTATAGTAAGATGCAGCTGAATTATAATACAACAGATGCTAAAATTATTAGTAAAAAGATGACAAGAGAAGGGGATATGATTATTGTCTCAATCCCCAGGGCATTGAGAGATCATGGCTAGTATCCCTCTCTTGAAATGTCCCTCTAGCACTTGCAAGCTAGGGCATCAGCTAGTAACTTGTAGGGTTTGGTAGGTGAGCCTAACCAAGATAAATGGAGAAGTCTAGTGCCCCAAAAGCAATAGGAAATCATTATGCAAGGCGTTTCCTTCACACAGTTGATAGAATATTGGTAAAATCCCTAATTCAAAGAAAATGCAGCATTAAATTACCATTCAATTCACAGAGAAACATAACTTACCATCTTTCAACACGATATGAGCAAGGAAGAAGCTTTAGGTCACTCTTGTGCATGTGTTATTCCAACAAGTCTAGCATCAACCATAGCATGTGCAAGAAAGAAGCCCTAGATCATTCATCCATCCACCATCAAGCAAAGAGAATCATCCCAAGAGTGTTAAACTAGTAGCAACAAGGAAGGCCTTCCTGCATGCAGAAGACTTAAATTAGGAAACCAATTGTATTTAATTTACTTTTCCTAAGTTTACTTTAGAAAATAAATTAAAGTGATCTTAATTAACTTTAGTGAACCACTAGTTAAAATGAAAGTGAAATTAGGGTTTTTGCTTTACCACTAGTTAAAGTGAAAGAGAAATTAGGGTTTTCGCTTTACCTAAAGTTATAAAAGAGAGATCAATTGGTGGAGAGAACACACACACTTGTATTTCGATAGAGACAGGATACAGACAAGGAGAGAAAGTCAGATAGAGGATTTAGCTGAGAAGACGGAGGAGCAAGCAGCAGGATCATCGAGCTTCGTACAGCTGGGCCGTACACTCACACAGGAGGGTGTTGAGGTTTAGCTGGGATTTGCCCAATGATTCTGCTGAGTACTGCATTCGCCAGGTTTGGGTGAATTTGCAGTGATTGTAAAAGTTCCATATTTTCTCATAATAAAATCTATATCTGACTATTACACCGGTTTTCCCATCTTGGGTTTTTCTGGGGGTTTCCATACCCAAAATAATAGTGTCACTATTGTGATGTAATGTGATTTATTTCTCAATTTTATATTCTATTGCATACTGTAATGGATATTCATGTGTGGTTATCAGTTGGTATTTTTCATGCACTGTTTAGCCCTAGTTGAATATTAAAGGAAAATTTACATGGTATCAGAGCTCTGGTGAGCTAAACCCAAGAGATTTGTAGCAACAGTGATAGATCAGGGGCAGATCTATAGGAAGACACAAACCTAGACTTCCAGATCTAGGGTTTGATAGGTACACTTCATTATGGCCATGCAGTTGAGAGTTGAGGATAGACTCCAGGGTGCTCAAAACTTTCCTACATGGAAAGCGAGGATCACAAGGATCTTGGACGTTGGTGATGCTGAGGAGCACATTGATTCCACAAAAGTTGCACCCACAGATCTGATAGCGTGGAAGAAGATTGATTCCAGAGCCATGTTGATTATCATGGATGGAGTGAAGGACCATATAATCCCTCACCTTTCTGATAAGAAGACCGCATTGTAGATGTGGAAGGCTTTGGAAAGTCTATACCAGAGCAAGAACGAGAATCGGAGGATGGTGTTGCAAGAGAGGATGCGCAACACCAAGATGACCAAGGGAGAAGGAGTGGTGCTTTATCTCACGAGGCTCACACAGATCAGGGATGAGCTTGGAGTTGTTGGCTCTAAAACCGATGATGGGGAGCTAGTTCGGATAGCCCTCAATGGCTTCTCTAAGCCATAGGACACCTTTGTCAAAGGTGTTGTGGCTAGGGAGAAGTTCCCTGATTGGCAGAGACTATGGCATGACTTTGTGCAGGAGGAGACCCGCATGGGTCAAGGATCAGGCTCATCCAACAGTGCCCCACAGATTGTGGATGAGGAGGCTCTAGCCCTTACAGGGAAGAGCAAGGGGAAGGCAAAGAGGAAGAAGGATGGTAAGAAGAACCTTGACATATCAAAGGTCAAGTGCTTTATCTACCACAAGTAGGGACACTTTTCCTCTCAGTGCCCAGATAGGAAGAAGAAGAGTAACACTCAAATGTCTGGATTTTGCAGAGGTGGATGAGTTCAACAAAAACTTCGATGAGGGGTTTTGCTTGATAGCTTGCATGGAAAGCACCACAGGAAGCAACATATGGTACATTGATAGTGGAGCATCTAGTCACATGACTGGACATAAGAGATTCTTCGGAGACTTGCAGGAGGGTGGAACATGGATCCATGTTGAGTTGGGTGATGATGTGTGGTATCAGGCGTAGGGAGTTGGCATTGTTTCATTTGAGAGGGAGTCTGGCAAACCCCTCAATTTTGCTGATGTGTTATATGTTCTAGGATTGATCAAGAACCTTATATCAGTCTCCACTTTGGAGGACAAGGGATATCAGGTGAAGTTCCGTGACCATAGAGTGTATATCAGGCCCAAGGGGTCAGATAGGAGCTTGGATCAGGTGATTGGCAGAAGGAGTGGGAAAGTGTACAGATTACACTTTGAGCCTGCAAAGGCTCTAGTTAGCAGTAACAATAGCAGTCAGGGTGAGTTGTGGCATAGGAGGATGACACACTTACACCATGGAGCACTGAAGCATTTGAGACAGGCAGTCATTGGAGTTCCTCAGGTACAGGAGGAAAAGCATAACCACTTTAAGGGTTGTGCTTTGGGGAAGAACATCAGGAAGCCTTTCCCACAGAGTGAGTACAAGTCTAAGGAGCCCTTGGACTTGGTGCATTCTGATGTATGTGGACCTATGAGTGTCCATTTGTTCAGTGGTTACAGTTACTGCGTAACCTTCATTGATGACTATTCCAGGAAAATCTGGATCTATTTCTTGAAGGCCAAGTCAGAGGTCTTTAAGAGGTTCTGAGAGTTCAAGACTCTTGTGGAGAACCAAACAGGAAAGAAGATTCGGGTGTCAGGAACAAACAATGGGGGTGAGTACACTTCCAATGAGTTCATGGAGTATTGTTTAGCTAAGGGGATCAAGAAGGAGCACATTGTGCCCCATACCCCATAGTAGAATGGAGTTGCAGAGCAGAAGAACAGGACTATGGTTGGAGCAGCCAAGGCCATGCTATTTGATTAAGGATTACCACTATTCCTCTGGGCCGAGGCATGCAGGACCACAGTATACATTCAGAACAGGTGTCCCCACACAGCCTTGGGGAGGAAGACATCGGAGGAGGTCTTCACTGGCACTAGGCCAGATGAGAGTCACATTCGCATATTCGGCAGTGTCTGTTATTGTCATGTTCATGCTGACAATAGGAAGAAGATGGACCCTTCTGGAGAGAAGGGGTTACTTGTTGGTTACAACGAGATTTCGAAGGCATATAGAGTTTACATTCCTACTCGTAGGAGGATCATTGTGAGCAGGGATGTCTAGTTCGATGAGGACAGGGCCTTGCAGAGATCTCTAGACTTACCAACAGAGTAGCAGCCAACACAGGAGTCGGGAGTCAAGTTGGAGGAGCCAGATGTACAGGTACAAGTACAGACATAGAGCATAGGTTCTAGTGGTCAAAGGGAGTCAGGTGGACAGGATCCTTTAGTCATTGGCTTGAAGGATGAGCTGCAGCAGGAGATGAATATCCAACAGCCGCAGCAGGTTGACACTAGGCCAAGGCCTAAGTGGTTTAGATCCACAGTGCAGGTAGATCCTTTACAGACATCTTTTAGACGGAGTGTACCACGAGAGAGGATTAGTTATATGGCACTGATGACAGAGTTGATTGACTTTGAACCTTCCAGCTTCAGGGAGGCTGCACAACATGAAGTGTGGCAGGTAGCTATGGTTGAGGAGTATGACTCCATTATGAAAAACCAGGTATGGGAGGTTGTGCCAAGGCCACAAGGGAAAAAGGTGCTGGGATCCAAATGGATCTACAAGGTGAATCATGCAGCAGACGGAAGCGTGGAGAAGTACAAGGCGGGCTTCGTGACAAATGGGTTTTCACAGAAGGAGGGAATTGAGTATGAGGAGACCTATGCCCCTATTGCCAGGTATTCTTCCATTCAAACCATTATCTCACTAGCAACTAAGATGGGTTGGCGTGTCCATCAGATGGACGTCAAGACTGCCTTCCTCAACGGAGTGATAGAGGAAGATGTGTATATTGAGCAGCCAGAGGGGTTTGATGTGGAGAATAGGGAGACACATGTATGCAGACTGCATCGAGCTCTATATGGGCTCAAGCAGGCACCTTGAGCATGGTACTCGAGGATTGGCAGCTATCTACAGGAGATGGGATTTCAGTGGAGTGAGGCTGACAACAACCTGTACTTCTTGACAGGTGAGGTGCCTCTCATACTGGTCTTATATGTGGATGATCTCTTTTTGACAAGAGATAAGAGGATGATTGGAGACTCCAAGTCCAACCTTGCAGTAGAGTTTGAGATGAAAGACCTTGGGTTGATGCATTACTTTCTGGGCTTGGAGGTTTGGCAGAGAGATGGAAGCTTCTTCATCGGACAGGGGAAGTATGCAGTAGAGATCTTGAAGAGATTCAGGATGGATTTTTGCAAGCCTATGGCCATCCCTCTAGTTTCCAACTGGAGGAAGATTAATGCATCGGGATCAGACGGATTTGATCCTACCTTGTATCGTTAGCTTATCGGATCGCTTATGTATCTGGTCAACACTCGACCAGACATCAGCTTTGCAGTCAACTCTTTGAGTCAGTTCATGGTGGACCCTCAGAGAGTGCATTAGACGGTTGCGAAGCACATACTTCGCTACAGTGGAGTATGGATTGGTTTATGAGCGTAGGGGAGTGTACAGTTAGCAGGTTTCACAGATGCTGACTAGGCATGATGTGTAGAGGACAAGAAGAGTACTTCAGGTTGTTGTTTCAGCATTGGAGCTGGGGTTATCTCTTGGTTCAGCAGGAAGCAAAAGTCAATTGCATTGAGCTCAGCAGAGGCAGAGTACATGGCAGCCAGCATGGCTGCTTGTGAGGGTATGTGGCTGAGGAAGTTACTTGCAGGGTTGTTCAAGTGCGAGTTAGAGGCTACAATAGTTCACTGTAACAATCAGAGTGGCATCAGGCTATTTGAGAATCCAGTGTTCCATGACCAGAGCAAACACATAGACATCAGATACCACTTCTTGAGAGATTATGTTCAAAGGGGGACCATTCGGTTGGAGAACATACAGGCAGATGAGCAGGTAGCGAACATTTTCACCAAGGCACTTTGTAGATAGAGTTTTGTGAAGTTCAGGGATAAGTTGGGGTTGCTATTGAATCCCTTTCTCGTTGAGAGGGAGTGTTAAACTAGTAGCAACAAAAAAGGTCTTCCTGC
The DNA here is from genome assembly GCA_001517045.1 of Pseudotsuga menziesii. Classification (NCBI taxonomy): domain Eukaryota; kingdom Viridiplantae; phylum Streptophyta; class Pinopsida; order Pinales; family Pinaceae; genus Pseudotsuga; species Pseudotsuga menziesii. The sequence goes on along the minus strand of LPNX010241891.1, from coordinate 305,222 downwards.
ATGCATGTGTTCTTGCATGTAGAAGACTTAAATTAGGAAACCAGTTGTATTTAATTTACTTTTTCTAAGTTTATTTTGGAAAATAAATTAAAGTGAACTAAATTAACTTTAGTGACCCACTAGTTAAAGTGAAAGTGAAATTAGAGTTTTTGCTTTACCACTAGTTAAAGTGAAAGTGAAATTAGGGTTTTCGCTTTACCACTAGTTAAAGTGAAAGTGAAATTAGGGTTTTCGCTTTACCTAAAGTTATAAAAGAGAGATCAATTGGTAAAGAGAACACACACACTTGTATTCCGACAAAGATAGGATACAAACAAGGCGAGAAAGTCAGACAGAGGATTTAGCTGAGAAGACGGAGGAGCGAGCAGCAGGATCATCGAGCTTCATACAGCTGGGCCGTACACTCACATAGGAGGGTGTTGAGGTTTAGCTGGGATTTTCCCAGTGATATTGCCGAGCACTACATTTTCCAGGTTTGGGTGAATTTGCAGTGATTGTAAAAGTTCCATATTTTCTCATAATAAAATCTATATCTGACTGCTGCACTGGTTTTCCTATCTTGGATTTTTCCGGGGGTTTCCATACCCAAAATAATAGTGTCACTATTGTGATGTGATGTTGTGATTTATTTCTCATTTTTATATTCCGCTGCATACTGTAAAGGATATTCATGTGTGGTTATCAGTTGATATTTTGCATGCACTGTTTAGCCCTAGTTGAATATTAAAGGAAAATTTACAACCCCAAAAGCAATAGGAAACCATTATGCAAGGCGTTTCCTTCACACAGTTGATAGAATATTGGTAAAATCCCTAATTCAAAGAAAATGCAACATTAAACTACCATTCAATTCACATAGAAACATAACTTACCATCTTTCAACAAGATATGAGCAAAGAAGAAGCTTTAGGTCACTCTTGTGCATGTGTTATTCCAACAAGTCTAGCATCAACCATAGCATGTGCAAGAAAGAAGCCCTAGATCATTCATCCATCAACCATCAAGCAAAGAGAATCATCCCAAGAGAAGTGCACATCACCAAGAAGACTCAAAGAGGAGAAAAATAAATAATTTCTTATTAGAACCCTTGTCTTATGATTTTACAATGAGAGGAGGATGTCTATTTATACTATGCCATCCTCAAATATTTAATTTTGAGCCTACAAGTCCTAAAAATAAAATATTAATATTTTAAGAGTAAATTCTATATAATTAAGGAATTTTATCCCAAAATAAACAATAATAGTAAAACTAAGCTAAAATAAGATGAGAAAAGGCTTCAGTGGATGAAGTAGCGAGCCAAGAGGGGACATCATGCCCCATCTAACCCAAAATGATGCTTGTCCCTCAACGCTCCCCTTCTAGGGATTGTAAGCTCATCTACTGGAAGGATGACGTCATAGGCTAGTAGCACTAGAGTAGGGGTTTCTGGATGCTTAAAATAGGTCCAAGTGGGTGCAAAAGGTATGCTAATAGGGGATAATAGCCCCTTTCCAACAAGAAATCACCTTTGCATAAATAAAACCAGGATAGTCATGTGCCCGAGCGAGTCATCCCCAAAAGCCTCGAAACACCAACCCATGGGCTAAAAGCCCTGCATGTTGGAGATATCATCACACCGAAGGGTTAGTCAGCAAAGCCATTAAGCCAAGAACTTCTGAGAGTGAAACGAAGGGGGCTGGCCATAACCAATTCAGGGTGTAAACAGCTCCCAATCCAAATATCCATACAATAAAACCCACTTTGGCTTGTACAATAAAAAATATTGACTCCTTGCTCTAGGCTTAACGTCGCTGGAATGCTGCAGCAGCTCTAGTTCATAACATATAGGATGACTGTATCATCTGTTTTCACCACTTGCCAAGCGAATGGAAATCTAACTAGGTTGAAAGAGGAGTTATGCCATTTGAGCACAACCCTACATTTCATAGCTTATGTGACGAGGGTCTCAGAGGCACTAAGGACAGTCATTTTGGGTCTATAGCTATAGCTATGTGAGATATCTTCTCATATATGGGATAGCATTGACCAAGTGATACTGATCATTGGAGGAAGAAATTTATGGAAGGTTTGGCTTTCCATATAGCTTTCTCAATTCATTTAGGACCATCCACTTGGAAGCAATTGCTGTACATGTTCATCTCAAAGCTGTAGTTGCTTGAGTAGGTATGCATAGATGCTATCACTATAACTATCTTCTTCTCCTTTTTGCTTATTATTCTGTTATGGAGAACATGTCCCTAATAGGTGTCTTGTCATTACTCCCCATGATTGGTTTCGTCATTTGTGGAATTAATGTAAGTTGGAAATTTTTTCCTTCTTTTCTTCTATTTAAGTTCTTCTGTCCCGTCTATTGGGAATCAATCATTACATAGCTCTCATTTCGTACTTGATTGTATCACACACCAATTATTACATGACTCATTTTATATGTGATTATAGCACATGTTAATCCATGATACCTAGCTTGCATAATGGTTTTTATCTACACATCTGCAGCCCAAAATCTGTTAAAAATTATGCTTCTTCACAGAACCCAAGATTCTTAGGTGGTTGTGCTTACGAATACGTTTCTTTTGTCTTATAATAAAAACAAGTGGATGGAGAATTTATTGGAGCAAATAGATAAGAAATATATGTTGTTCTAAATTCTAATATTTGATTTTTCTCTCCATATCTTCTTGTTCACCGTCATCTTTGTAAGTGGCTTAAACTTTATATACATTGCCATCTTATTCTCAAATGATGTCTTTCTGTTCTCATTTTTTACTTTGCAGACTCTATCATATCTCCTGAAGTTCCAATTGCACTTAGATTGGTAGGGCACCTCCTCTTGGGGGTGGTGAGGATATATTCAAAAAAAGTGAACTACCTCTATCAAGACTGCAGTCAGACATTAACAAAAATAAATCGGGCGTTTCACCCCATACAGGTTGATCTGCCACCAGATGCCAATTTAGCACCATTTCATTCAATAACTTTGCCTGAGATTTCTGAATTTGGGTATATGGAGTTGGATGATGTAGGGTTTCCAAGTACCAGGTGAGTAATTTTTCACATTTTACAATGGTATGTTTGGGAAGTGGGAATATTATGCACAATTTTGATGCACATATTCATTGATTCACATATATTTCTACTTGTTGTAGTGATTCAGATCCTCATGTTAGCACTCGTGACCAAATCACATTACATGAACGACACCGATATTTTGCATCTCGAGTTCAGTTTAGGTCTGATGGTGAGTTACTAATGTGACAGTTGATTCCTCTGCCATAGTTTAGGTTTTTGTCTTCTGTATTATAAAGTTTTAAAATTGTGACATTTTAATTTCTTGAGAATACAGAGTGTGCTACAAGTGCTGGAGACGCCTATACAATGTTAGACTTCAATGAGGTTTCGATCCCTTAGCATCTACTGCATAGTACCTTTCTTTTTGTACATTTTATCTTATATTGGAATACTTTTTTTTTTTCTTATTGAGCATCAGAATGGTAGTGTCTGATGTCCATATGCAAGTACACTACACTTTCTCTGTTTGTACATACATTTGTATGAGTTGGAGACAAATATATGTCAAATTTGCGAGCTAAACAGGTATTATTTCTTTATTTTGAATGACTGGCAGGAAGCCAAAAGGCAGATATCTTCTTTTCAGCTGCAAACTGCAAACCCTGATGTAATGTCCTTGGAAGAAGAGTAAGTAATTAAGTCATCATCATGTCTTCAAGTTTCATTTTGTGACAATATATATATTTGAATATTTTACTTTAATTCATTTTCCCATTAGACGAGGGGTTGGGTATGCATCCTCTATTGTTGTTCTGTATTTTATGAGATTAATTGCCAGATCTTTTCCAGTTAACAGTTTGACTTTATGGTAGTTTCTTCTACCAGTGTTCTCCCACCTCTACCATTGGATGGTCCTTTGGGTTTTAATGAAATGGATGTTGAGGATGGATACGATTCACCTTTATCCCTCAACATCTGTACTCCACCAATTTCTAGTGGAGAACTTACAGTGGAAGAGACTCCTCAAAATGTCATGATGGAGCCAACAACACGAGCAAATATCCCAGAGCGTGAAACACTTTGTGCTGCAGAGAAAGTCCCATGTCCAGAGCCACACTTAATGGGAATGGATGATGAGCAAGATGTGGATGAAGGATCCACAGATACTGGTGGTGCAAATGAAGCTCAAGTGACAGAGATGAGTGAACCTCTTCTTGAAGAGAACCCTGTACCTGATAAGGGAGTTGCAAACATTCAAATGGTTCCTCCTACCCCTCCAACAAAACCAACATTGACTTTTAATAATGAAGACATGCCGGCTTCCATTCTAGGTTTGTGCCTTTTATCAGGTTTTATATGGAAATATAATGGGATTCTGTGGCAAAGGAGACATTTTTCTTGTTTATCCAGAGGAAAGAAGTGAATTGAGATTATCCTCTTTTAAAAAATCTCTTTATTTATTGTCATCCATATCCTTGTGGGCGAGGATACAGATATTGTTGTAAAGAAAAAGGTTGCTGTCACTGTCTGATTAGGGTTTCTCATTCACATTTTTTTGGTTTTTTTATCGGTTTCACTAAAGCACTTGAAACTTGTGAACAGCCAAACTTTATAATCATGTTTTTCCTAGCTTAATTGAAGTAATCATGGATATGCCATGAAAACAATTATTTTCTTTTCTTTATTTTCATCCTTAGCCTCGTGTCACAGGTAGACTTATATACTCTCTTAGGACTGAGATGACGCTTGTAATTGTTTCGATTTGATGGGGGTTTCAGCAGTTGAAGTTTGACATATGCAGGACGTATTTCACCAGCTTTGCCAGTAATGCCATCTCCCAAAACTCCAGCCCCTGAGGAGAAGAGACTGCGACTAAGGAAGAGAAAATGGAGTTTTGATGAATCGATTGTTTTGACTAATGAGTAAGTGGTGAGACGTTCAAGGGCATTGCATCCATCTTACATTTTCTTAAAAACACTACTATTACACAAAAAAATGTTCAAAAGGAGACCGATATGTACATGAGCAAGGAAGATTGTACAATCTAGCTGTATGCAATGCTGCACTGCATCCATATTGACAATGTAGTCCTAGGCAGTTATGAAAGCATGAAGTCTACTATCATTCAGAATTATCATATCATTCCTTTCTCAAACGTGGTCGTGTTGTTCTCTGTAATTTTCAAGCAACAAATCTAAAAGTTGGGACCACAAGCAGTTTTTTGTTTAACATTAAAAGCAATTAACTTTTTATTTCTAACTTTCCCATTTGTAAATGGGACCACAGGTTTATGAAGCAACAGTTAACAAATACCGATGATATACGTAGAATTCGAAGAAAAGTTCCTTTCACTTCTATTGAGGTCTTGAAGTCATATAGGGTTTCTGATATACAACAATTCTTTTTAGAACCTTCGCTTCCAGGTCAGTGATTACTGTATTATAGGGGTTGATGCTATTGAATTTAGATTAGGATTGAATGGAGAGATTTGAATATTCGTATGCTGCATTGGAGATTATTTTGGGGCAACTGCTCCTTTCAACTATCAATGGTCACATAATAGAATATAAAATTTATCTATATCTATAATGCCCGAGTTGTGTTACAGGCATGTCTGTTGAAATTCAGAGGCTGTACAAGAGAGTCTGCACTGATCAGAAAGAAAATATTTCTTTTAGAGAGGTCCCTCGTGATTTAAGAGTGACTTCCAAAGAATTGCTAGAAGACAGGCCTGAACCAGCTTTTAATGCATCAGAAATTGAAGAGGCTCGATGTGTTCATAATGCTAACACGGTTGATACAACGAAAATTCCTCATAAGATGGACCTGCAGAGGGAAAGCAGTACAGAGTTGACCTTAGAAGTTCAGGGACCTAAAGGTTTACCTTTAGATCCTGTTACAAAGCTGGTTACAGCTCAATCAAAAGGTTTAGATGTAGAGATTTCAAGCCCTTTTTTGGCAGCAGAAAACTTGAATGCTGCAGAGACTGCACCAGCTGGAGAGGCGCATTGTGTGAAGGTTTCTATGTATGAAAAAGAGGGCGATCAAGCGAGTCTTAGCATCTTATCTAATGTCCATTTATCTGTGTCCAGAGAGGTGAAGTTTATGCATGCACACTGCTGTGTTGTAATTTTCTGATTACAATGAATATATTATCTTAAACATTATGAAGAGGTTGTTGATATTCATTTTAAGAGAAAAAAGTTTGAGACTAGCAAATATTTTGTCTTTCTTAATGCTAGCATATATCCATCTTAACCCTGGATCTGTTAAGCACCAAAAAGGATTATAAAAACCAGCTGCATACCACCTCTGGTTGCTTAAAATATCCTGGGTTAAGTTGAATCTCTGCTCTCTCCCACACTGTGCTTTAAGAGCACCTTGCTTTTCTCTGTGGAAACTCTTTGCAGACCTAAACTTTGACCATTGAGGCTGTTCTTTGCAGGGCCTCAGCTTCTTAGAAGAAGATTCTACTTGTGTGGGTAAGTTGCATAGATTAGCTTCTTCTCTAGAAGTGTAGAGAAGGCATGACAGAAAAATGTAACATTGGTCGATTCGTTTCACATTTCTTAACTTAAATAAAAGGACATAAGTTACTTTTATTTTTTGATTTCAGATTTTGTTGCTGCAGGCAATGGAGTATGTGCAAAAGACACTCTAAAAGCTGGTGCAGGTTTGGATACTAATGATTTGTCAACCAGGACAAGGTAGGTTTGTTTTCTCTGATGGTATTAATGGTATTAAGTGCTTGAGAGCATGCTTGTTCCATACACGCGCGTTGATTTGCTGGTTTTGTTCGTAACAGTAAATCTTATTCACATGTATGAAGTCCCATGCAGGGCTGTGGCTCGGTATCTGAAAACAGCATTTCAAAAGTTGGATACTTATCAGGATGGACCAAAGTTGAATTTAGATCGAGTGCTTAGCAAAAGGACTAGGAAGGAAGCTGGTAGAATGTTCTTTGAAATACTGGTAGCTAATGCTCCTTTGCCTCAAAAAACAAGAATCACGTTTGTTCTAGTACTGTATCTTGTATGTTTTCATTGTTCACTTGATTTTAAGAACTTGATCCACTTACTTATTCCTGCAGTGTTTAAAGAGCAAGGACTATATTGATGTCGAACAAGAAGAAGCTTATGCTGGCATTTTCGTATTGGAGAAGCCTATGCTTTATACAGATAACTTTTAAGTGGAGATTCAATATTGTAAAACCTGTTCATATGTATCAACAGTGTAATATGTCAATCCTTGTAACATTGTAATCTTTGTTTGTTTGGACAGAAGAAAAACCGACTGATCCATTCCTTTATCATTGTAATATTTGTTTGTTTGTACATGGGAAAACCTGACTGATCAATTCCTTCACCATTGTATGATCAATTACTTTATCATTATAATCTTTTGTTTGCTTGTACAGAAGAAACTGACTGATCAATTCCTTCGCCATTGTATGTTTTTGTATTCTTGTATCATGTTTCTTTTGGGTAACGAATAAAAAGCTTTAGTAATAGTTTTGATAAAAGATGGCATGCTACAAACTAACGATGCATGAAGACAACCGTAGTTGTTTGCATTGATTTTATGACACGATTTAAGTTTTCTGGTAAATAAATACTCATTTTGTGTTGCCAAAATAGTGCTACATCAGTATCTGAAACATCTTTTTTTACGGCATGACATCTAGATGAACATGACCTGCACATATTTGCACATTTGCATGGATGGATTAGATCGATAAATATTACGAATAAAACCTGATGTTTGCATGGATTGCAAACAGATAGGATAATGTTTGTGATGACATTAAAAACCACTGCGTTAAATTTGGAGTCTTCCTAGTAATAGAGGAAAAACAGAAGTAAGAGTATTGATGTGTACTAAAATCTTCATAAACAATCAACAACAAAAGATAGGAAAGTAGTTAAACAGCTTCTAATTTAAAAAAAAAGAATGTTGAAAAACAATGAAAATTCACTTGGGATAAGTTAGTTTATTAAGTTGAAGTCAAACTTATAAAACAAGAATGTTGAAAAATAATAAAAATGAACTTTGGATAAGCTAGTTTATTAAGTTGTTTATTAAGTTCTTCATAATAGGAGAAAAACAAAAGTAAGAGTATTGAAGTGTAATGAAATCCTCATTTAGAAAAAAAAATCCACAACAAAAGAAACAACTTGTAATTATAACTTTAAAAAATCATAAACAAAACCTTGAAAAACAATGAAAATTTACTTTTGATAAGTAGTTTACTTTACAAAAGAAACAATTTGTAATTATAACTTTAAAAAATCATAAACAAAAAGCTGAAAAACAATGAAAATTTACTTTTGATAAGTTAGTTTACTTTAAAGCTCCTTTAGACAAGAACAATACAATCCAATCATATCTAAGGGATCTAGGCTGAGTAACAAATATAATTAACTTCTAATAAGTTGGATTCATAAATTTGGAAAAATAAGTATTGTATTTTTAAAAAATATTAAAAAAAATTGAGATTGTTCACTTTGGAATACTTTCATAGCTTGTGCTTTTTTTAAAATGTATTGTTACTTTGAAATTTAAATGTATTGTTACTTTGAAATTTAACATTGTATGAATGGTGTTGTGAGCCAAATTAATGAGGTAACTGTATCTTTACTAATATAGTATGAACATTGTGAGCCAAATCAATGAGGTAATTGTATCTTTACTAACATAGTATGAACATTGTGAGCCAAATCAATGAGGTAATTGTATCTTTACTAACATAGTATGAACATTGTGAGCCAAATCAATGAGGTAATTGTATCTTTATTAACATAGTATGAACAATGTTATGGTGATTTAAGTGTATCTTTACTAACATAGTATGAACATTGTTGTGATTGTATCCTTGTTAACATGGTATAACAAGGACGTGAATGTTGTTGTGATGAGGAAATTGTATCTTTGTGTAATGTCCCCATCCAAATAAATTTTCATGGGGGGGAATTCCTCTAACCTATTAGTTCCCCCATTAATACTTTGAATAAGGGAGCTACAAGACCCTAAGTTGACCTTAGACTTACAAATTCAAATTAATTGGGTCCAATAACTGATAATTAAGAAAAATAAGGTGGCATTTGGTCATTAGGGTGCGTAAGAGGGTGTGGGGCCTACATGTGGCAAGATTTCCCACTAGAGTTAGCATCTTTCTCTCACCAGTTCGAGTCCAGGGTAGAGTGTAAGGTACTTGGGGGAGATGAAGAGGCAATCATCATGGCAAGAATCTAGAAATATCGAATTGGAGTGGAAGAGTAACTCACAAGAAAGAGGAACATGCATTGTGACACTTGTAGCTAGATTCTATGGCATCTATGACAACAATGATGAAGGAATCTATGGAAAATTTAGACCTGATTGCTAACCTATGACACATATGACATATTGAGGCCAAAAATATCCACCAAGAGGGTGCATAGAGAGATTTATGGCAAAGCCAAGATTCTCCAATTCGAATTGGGGGAAGAGTTAGGAAAGGAAGAAGTGGACAAGTGTCTCATGAGAGAATCCATCCCTAATTCGAGTTGAGTGGAGCCTCTTGGGGGGGATTTGAGCTCTTGATCTCACTTTAGGTTAATAAAAGAGGAGGATGAGGAATGAGAGGGTCTTTTGGCCATTTCACATTTGCACTCTTGGATAGCTTAGCTTGTCCTTGCATGGTGGATGTTCATACTCCTTGCTTTTGAACCAATTTTGAAGGTGAAAGATCCTTGTCCAAGTTAGTTGGAGGAGAGGCCATTCAGACCTCTTATCAGAGCTTAAATTGCGTGCTTAATGAAAGTTAATATCCCTTCTTTAATTCTAATTCTTATCATAGAAAATTTTCTACTATCTCTTCTCACATTCTCTTGTCAATGTCCATGGTTCTATTATGGATGGCGCACTAATGGTTGCATAAAACTTGAGAATAATTTTGTGATTCCATTGATGTATGATTAGATGTATGGAATTGTATTGAGAAACATATTTGAGCCATAACTCGAAATCCCATGCATCATACCATGTAAAAATTACAAGCAAACTACTTATTTGAGTTAGTTTCCCTTATATTTTCTTGTGGACATTTTGCAGTAGTTAGGCATTTGTCTGTATCAGAATTTATTTGAAGTTTTGTCTCTATTCGAGTGGCCCATAATGTAGTGTATATGACCAATTTAATATATGCAAACCCCTCAGGAATTTGACTAAAATGTATGCAACAATTCTCATGTTTATTGTCTACATTAATCCAACAATGTTCATGTGTCACAACTCTTTGCTTGATTGGGTGCAATAACCAGTTATTGGTCATGATAAATGCTGCATTTTGGTTGTTAATGAATTCCTTTCTCCATTCCTAGACTCCGTTCATAAATTAGAGAATTTATAATAGTGTTTGGGAAGTCAAAATTCAATGACTAGTGGGGGGTTTCAACATCGAATTCACTAGTATTTTTCCCTTTCATTCCCCTTTGATTAATGCAAGTTATAAATGTCTTTAACAAGTTTTTGAGTGTCTAGTAGATGCATTAGGATGTCATAAGACCCCTCCATCCCTTCCAAACAAAATTCGAAAGCATTTGGGAGGGTTTGGGTCTCACTAGTCCAAGGTTCGAAACTAGCCAAAAATTGAGAAATTTTTCATGGTAGGGACATTGCAGTGGTATCAGAGCACCTGCTCAGGGTGACCATTAATGAGATCAAGTACTAATATCCCACCTCTAGAAACCGAGATTGAATATACCTTTAGTGAAGAACAAGAAATTGGAGAGGAAGTGAGTTTTGCTAAAGCAATGGCCAAGGGTGACGAAGGAACCTCAGAAATGGAGGAGAAGGAGGAGTTTAGGAAGTTTATGAACCATTTTTTGATGAAATGACAAGGCATATAATGAAAGGGTTCTAATTGATGGCTAGCTAACTTGGGAGAAAATTGGAAGCAGGAGGCAGTAGTAGCTCTCATCTTGAGGAGAAAAAGATACCTAGTGAAATAATTTTCTCAAGGACCGAGCCTCACATTCGACCTAATGAATTAAAGAGCACAACAAGAGCCACTATGCCCAAGTTTCTTGAGTCTAAATAGGACCCTAGAACTCATTATGGGATGAAGGAATCCTTAGAAGAGTGGCAACAACTAAGTGTAGAGTGTAGGAGGACTCTATAATTCGAACAATTCTTCAATGTCTCCAACAAGCTCAAATACAGAGGAGGTAGAAGAATCCCTTTCCAAAATAAAGAATTGAAGTCTACCATAAGAAAGGTATCTATTCCCACCTTTGATGGATCGCCACAAAGTTTTTCTAGTGCTCGGGTACTCAAATTAGATGTATATTTTTAGTTGAATCCTATGGTTGAAGAGGATGCGTTGAAAATGAATATTTTGCACCTTGAAGGAGAAGCTAATGATTATTGGTTCCATGGACTTAAAACCTTAGTAAATGATCAAATACCATCCTATGAATAGTTTTTTGACAGGTTGGTGGAAAGGTTTGACCGAAAGGGCCTCGAAATTTCTTTCAAAGAATTTGGCACAATTGAATCAAAATGGAACCCTTGAGGCCTACATGTTGGAGTTCCAAAAATTGTCAGTTATGGTTACTCATATCCCTATGGATCGCTTAGTATTGTTCTTTACTGAAGGGTTGGCTAAACATTTGAAGGGATTAGTTAAAGCCTAGAAGCCATGATCTACCTTGAAATATTCCATGAACTTGACCAAAGATCTGCAAAATGCGCTACCCAAGACAAAGTATCCTCCCAAGCCGACTTTTCATTCCAAGTTTAAAGATGACAAGAAACCATGGAAAAAAGACTCAATTGGAAAAATAATAAGGATGGACCAAGTAAGGAAGAAATCAAGAGGAAGAATCTATGTTTCGCATGTCATCAACCATGAGTACTTGGGCATAAATATGCTAAGGGGAAAGCACATTTCATTGATTGTTTTTCAGATGACGAGGAGGAATTAATGGAGGAAGATGCACAACAAGAAACCTTGGAAGAAGGATATGAAACAACAAAAGAAAGTCATCCACAACATAAAACAGGGAATATGGCGGTCCTATCAGTGGTTCCTCGATTTCATACCCTCATATGCAAAGGAATTATCCAAGGGGATAAGGTTAAAGTACTTGTGGATGGAGGATAAACCCATAACTTCATTGATGCAGCCTTAATGGAGAGGAGAAAGTTACCTACCGAAGATCTTAATGGATTTACAGTCATCATTCCATGTAACAATTATATGGATTGTAATACATGGATTTCAAAGCTACAATTTACCACAGGGAACTACATTGTTACTGAAAGATTCTATGTGGTGAATTTTGTTGATGCAAATGTGGTTTTGGGATTCCAATGGTTGTACTCTATAGGAGAGCATACTATGAAATACCGAGTACCTGAAATGAGGTTTAAAGATTCATAGAGAAAGTTAATATTAGTGAGGGGAATGCACACCTTCCCTAACAAAGTGGTGTCTTCCCACAATATGAGGTCCTTTTTGGGACATGGGGACATTGAATAGGATGCAGAATATCTTGTCACTTCTCCCAAACCGAGCATAAAAGTTTCAAAACATCCAAAGGAGATAAGGAAGCTATTGCACAAGTATGAAAAGGTTTTTGGATATCTCCCCACTAGAAGGCCACCAGACAGGGGATTTGAACATACCATTATGCTGGAGGTATGCACTCAACCGATCCAAATGCAACCATATAGACACCCAAAAAGGTTTAGGGATGAGATTGAGAAGGATATCAAGGAACTTTTGGATTTGGGACTCATAACGCCAAGTTCAAGTCCTTGAGCTTTATCACTTAACTTGGTGAAGAAAAAAGATGGAACCTTGAGATTGTGCATCTATTTTATATCTCTAAATAAGAAGACAGTGAAGAATAGATACCCCATTCCTCAAATAGATGAGATTATCAATGAACTATTTGGAGAAAAATTCTTTTCAAAGATTGATCTTAGATCTGGTTACCATCATATTTGAATGGAGGAAGATGTGCAAAAAAATGCTTTCAAGTTTCATTATGGTTATTTCGATTTCCTTGTCATTCCCTTTGGATTCCCCAATGCTCCCACACCCTTCCACTCATGCATGAAAAAAATATTTTCCAAGCAGCTTCATAAGTTTGTTTTGGTTTTCTTTGATGATATTTTGATTACACTAAGACATGGGAGGAGCATTTTCATCATTTAGAAGTTGTATTGAAAATTTTGCATGAAAAAACTTTGTTTTCTTAGTTCTCCAAGTGTGATTTTGGATTGACATAAATTTTGTATCTTGGGCACATCATTGGGAAAGATGGTGTAAAGGTGCACTTGGAGAAAATAAGGGCCAATCTTGATTGGCCATCACCCAAGAACATCATCGAATTGAGGGGTTTTATTGGGATCTACACTTACTATAGGACATTTGTGAGGGGTTTTTCCAAATTAACTTTCCCCTCACTGATTTGACAAAGATGCAAAAAAATCCTTCCAAAGAATGAAATAGCTAATGAGTAGTTGTCCTATGCTTTCTTTACCATATTTTTCTAAACCAATTGTCTTGGAATGTGATACATCAGGGGAAGGAATAGGAGTGGTTTTAAAGAAAAATAACATCCCATAGCTTTTGAATGCAGGAATCTACAACCACATGAGAGACTATACCCTATATATGACAAGGAAATGTTGGCCATCATGCATGCTTTTTTCAAGTTTAGACAATATCTGGCGGGGAACAAAATTGTGGTTAAAATTGATCACAATAACTTAAAGTATTTCCTTACACAAAAATATCATAATGAAAGGAAACAAAAATGGGTGAGTAAGATTCAAGCCTTTGATTTTGACAATGAATATGTTAAAGGGAAGAATAATGTTGTAGCAGATGCATTGTCTAGAAGACCCTCACTCTCTCTTATGGACGCTTCAAAGGATTGGAAAGCCATACTAATAGTAGACAAAGATAGATTTGATTGTGAAATGTTAGATGGGGCCAACGGAGATGATAGGTATAAGGTATTGAATGGACTAATCTATTATAAATACTGAATCTACTTAGTTTCTTGTTCAAATTCGAAGCAATTTTTTTTTAATGCAGCTCATGATTCTCCTTTAGCAGGCCATCCTGGTTTCTTTATAACATATAGGCAACTAGGAGAAAGGTTCTTTTGGAAAGGTTTGAAGGAATATGCTCTAAAGTATGTGAATGAATGCAAGATATGTCAGTAAAACAAAGTTGAGCACAACCATCTTATTGGTCTCTTACAACCCTTTCTTATTCCAGAACAAAAGTGGGAAAGCATCTCCATGGACTTCATCACAGGTTTTCCCAAAGCAAGTCTTGGTAAGGACTGTACTTATGTTGTGGTGGATAGACTCACCAAATTTGCTCATTTATTTTCTATTGCCTCTACTTTTACTACTACACAAGTAGCTGAGCTATTCTTTAGAGATGTTTTCAGATTACATGGACTTCCCAAAAATATTGCCAGTGGCAGGGATAACAGGTTCATGAGTTCTTTTTGGAAAGAACTCTTTAATTTGGTGGGAACAGAATTTACTCCTAGCACAAGCTATCATCCACAAACTGATGGTCAAACCTAAAGGGTGAACCAATGGTTGGAGGGATACTTGAGAAACTAAGTTAGTAGGCAGCAAAAAGCATGGGTTAAATGGCTACATTTGGGTGAGTTATGCTACAATACTACCTTTCATGTTATATCCACTGGAATGCATCCTTTCAAAGAATTGTATGGTTATGAAGCACCTACCTTTGTTGATCACGTTTTTGGTGATAGTAGAGCTCCAAAATCTAAGGATTGGGTTGAGGAAAGTTGAGAAATTTTGAAGAATTTAAAAGACAATTTGTAGGTTTCCCAAAATCAACAAAAAACAATATATATATCATCATAGGAAAGAAAAAGAACATGAAGTGAATGATTTGGTATATTTGGTGCTGCAACCTTAAAAACAAACCACCTTAAAAGGAAAGGGATCAAAAAATCTAAATCCAACGTTTTATGGCCCATACAAGGTAGTTCGAAAGGTTGGGGAGGTAGCTTATGTGTTCCATGTCTCATGCCTTAAAAAGGTGGTTGGGAAGCAAATTTCAAGTTCAGAAACACTTCCTCCCTTGGATGATGAAGGGCATCTCATACTCATTCTAGAAAAAAATTTGAAGGTGAGGGAAATCAAATTAAGGAGTAGAACCATAAGAGAATACTTGGTACATTGGAAGGATTTACCAAGCGAGGATGACACATGGGTAGATGGACAAACTTTGTAGGATCCAAAATTGAAATTGCTCGGGACAAACAATCTTGGATGGGGAGGATTGTAATGTCCCCATCCAAATAAATTTTCTCAGAGGAAAAATTCCACTAACCTACTAGCTCCCTAGGTTGGGGTGGAAGCATCAATACTTAGAACTACAATACCCTAAATTGAAATTAGAATTACAAATTCACATTAATTGGGTCAAATAAATTATAATAAAAGAAAAAGAAGGCCACGAGGGCACATAAGAGGGTGTGGGGCCCACATGTGGCAAGATTCCCCACTACACTTGGCATCATTATCTCACCAATTCGAGTCCAAGGTGGAGGGTAACGTACTCGGGGGAGATGAAGAGGAAATACTCATGGAAAGAATCTAGAAAGTTTGAATTGGAGTGGAAGAGTAACTCCCAAGGAAGAGGAAGAGGCATTGTGACACTTGTAGCTACATTCCATGTCATATATGACAACAATGATGAAGTCATTTATGAAAAATATGGAAAATTCAAACCTGGTTGCTTTCCTATGAAACATCTGACATATCAGGGCTAAAAATATTCACCAAGAGGGTTCATAGAGGGAGCTATGGTAAGGAAATATTCCCCAATTCGAATTTGGGGGAAGAGTTAGGCAAGGAAGAACTTCTGGACAAGTGTCTCATGAGTTAATCCATCCTTAGTTTGGGTTGAGTGGAGCCTCTTGGAGGGAATTTGATCTCTTGAGCTCACTTGAGTTTAATAAAAGAGGAGGAGGATGAATGAGAGTGACTTTTGGTCATTTTACATTTTCGCTCTTGGAGAGCTTAGCTTGTCCTTGCATGGTGGATGTTCATCCGCCCTGGTTTTGAATCAATTTCGAAGGTAAAATATCCCTGTCCAAGTTGGTTGGAGGAGAGGCCATCTGAGAACTCTTAGAAGAGATTAAAGGATGTGTTTAAGGTAGGCTCATACCCTTCTTTAGTTTGAATTCTTCTCATGGAAATTTTTCTTCTTCCTCTTCTCATGGTTCTAGTATGGATGGCGTACTAATGGTTGCATAAAACTTGTGGAGGATAATTTTGTGATTACTTTGATGTATGATCAGATGTATGGAACTGTATTGAGAAACATATTTGATCCATAGCTCAAAATCACATGCATACCTTGCAAAAATTACAAGCAAACTACTTATTCGAGCTAGTTTCCCTTATACTTTCTTGTGGACATTTTAGAGAAGTTGGGCATCTGTTTGTATTAGAATTTCTTTGAATTTTTTCCTCTATTCTAGAATCCCATAATGTAATATATATGACCAATTTAATATATGTAGGCCCCTTGGGAATTTGACTAAATTTTATGCAACAATTTTAATGTCTATTGTCTACATTATTCACGCAATGTTCATGTGTCACAACTCTCTATTTGATTGGGTGCAATAACTAGTTATTGGTCATGATAAATGTTGCATTTTGGTTGTCAATGAAGTCCTTTATCCATTCTTATACTTTGTACAGAAATTAGGGAACGATGTACAGTGTTTTGGAAGTAAAAAAGTCAATGACTAGTAGGGGGTTTCAACATCTAATTCACTAGTATTTTTTCCTTTCATCCCCCCTTGATTAATGCAAGTTATAAATGCCTTTAGCAAGTTTCTGAGTGTCTAGTATATTCATTAGGATGTCATAATACCACTCCATCCCTTCCAAATAGAATTCGAAATAATGTGGGAGGATTCGGGATAGTTTGGGTGTCACTAGTCCAAGGTTTGAAACGGGCCAAAAATTGAGTAATTTTTCATGGCAAGGACATTGCAGTGGTATCAGAGCACCTGCTTAGGGTGACCATTTATGAGATCAAGGAGAAAAAAGGTAATTATCTTGAATTATGGTGAAAGAAGAGTTGGACAAAAACATAAGTAGAATTTGTAGTTTTCCTTAAACATTGGACAACAAAATAGGTAATTATCTTGAATTATAGTGAAAGAAGAGTTGGACAAAAAAATAGGTAGAATTTGTCAAATAGTTTTTATAGATTATGATAACTTTTTTTAAGAAAGGATAGTTAATTAGATAGAATTATCACCAAGGTATGGTCAATTTTCACATTAAAGAGGTTTATCTTTATTATAGATGCGTTTTTATGAAAATATGATAAAGCCAATTAAAAGAGATTTCCATACATTTATCCTTAATTTTAATGGAAATATGAGAATGCCATTTAAAATACATATGATTAGAAATTATGTGGTACTTTTTTATATACTATATTAAGAGAATTCTATCATTTTGATGATTTCAAGTATGTTATATTGAGTGAGAATTCCATGTTAGAAGCATTATGGTGATTTATATAGGTCTTGATGGTTTCAATTATGTTGTTTGGGATTTTAATGTTATATGTATTTTGGTGGTGAAAAACCTTTTGAGTCATATGATGTATTCCAAATAAGCTTTTAATGTTAATGACAAAAAATCTGAGATGTGAGCCAAATAATGTAAATGACAAGGTTTTTAATATTAAAGACAATGCATTGTTTACGAGCATTGTTGGATATATAAATTATATTATATCTCATGCAAGATGTAAAGGCTTATCCAAAATCTTATAATCTTTTAAGAGGATATTTAATATACATGATATCTAATAAAACTATAAAGTTAGTTGATTGCATAGTTTGAAGATGTGAGAAGGCAATTCAATCATGGCCATGNACTATAATATATATATATATATATATATATATATATATATGATACTGGAACATTGGATAGACGTAATTTGGGAAAATATTTTTTTTGGTAGCATTTGTTGGTGTTGCATAGTTTTTGTACACGTGGGTAACAAAAACTTATCTTCGTTGTTTGTTAGAACCAAACATAAAAGAAATGATAATTGAACTACAACGTAAATAAGCAAATCTAACCCTTCAGGATGCATATTACTTACTAGAGCATTAAAATATTGAAATCCAATGAATTGAATGACATTTTTTTTGTGGGGAAGAGAAGTTAGTTTATTATTCAATGGAAATGTAATAAAACTTGAAATATATCACTTAGAGTTAGTGGTGTTGGACATTGGGTTGAACATTTTTCATGAGTTTTGTGACATGGATTAATCGCTTCCCAAAATTTTAACTCTAGCGATTGTGGCGTAAATTAACACCTGCAGGTTTTGTTCTAACGATAATCATGATTCCAACAAATGGTATCAAAGAAACAGGTCAAGGGTTCGAAACTCACCTAGCTTGCGTTGTGGGGGAGATTGTCGGACATTGAGTTCAAACTCCCTGTGAGTTTCGTGACATGGACTAATCACCTCCCAAGATCCTAACTCTGGTGATTGTGGCAGAGATTAACACCTGTGTCTTTTGGTCTAACGACAATCACGAGTCCAACAACTGGAGTTGAATTTTCTTTGTGGCAGGGTCCTTTAATCTATTATTGAACTCTCTCTTTTTTGAAGACCAGTATCCATTGTTTCCTCTTTTGTGTTGACACTTTGAAGGGAAACAATGGGTAGCATGAAGTTAAGGACACACAGATAATTGGGTAGAAGTGATGATCTTTCTACTCCTTGGCTCAATTCCTCCGGCATAACTTTACATTCATCATTTTTTCTAGAATGCATTATATGGCCATGTATTTATATGCCACCACTTAGCTGGATGAGGAACTAATTCATATGGGAATGCCCAATATTTAGGCATGGGATCCCATGTGCACTATTTAACACAAATAAGGGCATTACACCCAAATATTAATGAGGAAAATGACTTGACCAAGACTACACTTGGCAATCGAATTGACTAACCCTTTTGAGCATCCTTTGTTATTGATGGGCCATGGAACTTCTAAAATTGCACATTTGCAAGGATCATCTGGGTATTGAAGAATATTCCATGCCATAGTGTCAATGTGTAAGGATATCTCGCATGAAATTTTCCATGGCTAGCAAGTAGTTTGATTGGGATTAATGACATAATTGTCGTGTAAGACATGCATTTCATTGTATTAACAAGGAAATGCACATTTTCATTGTTTCCAGTTAAAAATAATTTAAATGTCATATCTAAGTGAAATTAAGGTGATAAAGGATGCCCTTGATGTGGAGGTTGAGAGAAAATCATATAAGAAAAAATGATCATGTATTTGTTTCCCATGCGGCTGGGAAAAATAGATAGACAAATAATTGAACTTAGAGGAAGGAGCTGTGACAAAGAGATAAGGGAGGACACATGAAAAACAAATAATTGGTTATATAACAATACAATTTCTTTATAGACAAGTTGGGCATACTGCCATACTCATGCTTGTGAAATATTCAAAGAAAAGTATAATATGGGATCATCACTAGTGAAACCAGATCATAATACATCTAGAAATGAATGTTGATGGAAAATGAAACTAGAGGCTCAAAACAAATGTTGGAACAGAACCATACATGTTCATGGTCTTCAATTAAATATGGGGGATTACTTCCAATTATGCATACAAGTCTAAGCAAGGAGATTATGGGTCATGCTTGAGCATGGGACAAACAATGTGTTTATATATCAATAAGGAAAACTATTTCCAAATATGAGGTATCTCATTGATAATTATATTGGGTATCATGGTACTAGTGCATGCTAGTTTGGTGTAAATATATATGTTAAGTTGAATACCGAAAGGAACTATATAATCTAGGAGCAATGATGAAAAAATCAATGTGACATAAGAGGAATAATCTTAATGATGAAAAATGGTAACCAAGCTATCAGGACCTTAAAATCAAAATCCCATAGTAAATGTGTTAGTGTTGATGGGGGTATATTTGTTGGAGAGAGGGCATCGATGCATCATTGTAAACCAATATAAGGTGTCAAACAAATCGAGAAATGTAACAAATCAAGACTTGACACAATGAGATGAGCTAGCCAGTGATTATGGATTTATAGATTCCCTTGAATAGAGCGTAAAAATAGGTTGGCCTGAGTAGTAACTACTAGTAGAATAGATAGTGATCCATAAATTTTCATGGATATTCCACTGGAATAGTTCATCACAACATATTTTACCACAAGTTATTTTAATTCGTTTATTTTTAGAACTGTAAGAGAAACGATAAAACATTAAATACCCAATCCACACACATTTGAAATTGAATTTATATTGGGAAACCCTCAGCTGGAATGAGGGTTATGCCTTGTTCTTTTATGTAGAATGCAAATACAAAAGGAAATCAGTACTCGCAATGGAGTTATCTTGGACATTTAGTCCCAAATGGTTGCTACAAAAGTTATTACTCCTTTGTTATGCTTCACATCCACCCCTTACTATCGCTCATCCATGGAGAAATACAATAGAAAATGGAACCCCTTCTTTTCCTAACAACATAGTATTTAACATAACTTGATAGATGCTCATGGTTTTCAAGGTTTATACATGCCTCGATTCCTCTTTAGGGTTGAAGGTCCATTCATGACTAGCCCCACATGCGCGAGAAATGAGAATTGGCATGGAATCTACACATAACTATGGTGGTCAACTGGATGGGTAAACTTGCAAGAGGAATAACTTCTTGATACAACCATTGACAAAGGTGATCTTTGGACCGTTGGAAAGGTCTCTAAGTGTATAATTGTGTCATCTCCCATGGCACTAGTGATGGGTTGTTTTGCCAAAAAAATGAGATTTAGACCCTCAAATAGGCCTCAGAAGGTTCCAGACCCCAATTTTATAAAATGAGACATGCCCATAAAATGGGCCCTACAAGCCAATTCATCCAATCTTCTGACCCCTAAATATCCAAATAGGTGAAAAAATATATATTGATCCATTTCATATCGCATGCACCCAATTCGGGAGGCTTTTGATTCCCAAAATATTTTATTGAATGAGGTGAGGAAATTTTCCTCTACCTTGTTCTTGGAGTACCATTTATCCTTACACGGAAGTTGTCCTTTCAACCCCACTTGCCAAAGTTCATACTATCCCTGCCAAATAGTTCTAGAATTCTTCTGCAACACTTTATATTCTTCTAAATCTAGTTGAGATTCTGGTGCTAAGTCCTCTATAGAAGGTAAGACCTACTCAGGTTCCTCATCCAACATGGAAGGTTCATAGAGTTTCATATTTTCGACATTCACTATAGAGTAAATGTGCATGTATGTGGGTAAAATTGGTATGTAGGGATTATCTCCCACTTTCTCCAATACCTCAAAATCGCCATCCATCAGAGCCTTTGTATTCTTACCAGAACCCTATAATATTTCCTTGTTCAGGTGTAACCATACTCTGTCTTCCACTTTGAATGATTTTTCAACCCTGTGTTGGTCATTCATGCCCTTGTATTTTTTCCTTTACTTCTTCAACGATTCATGTACTTGCAAATTGATTTTCCCAATCTTATCAATGAAATTTTCGTTTCTTAATGCTTTACTTGTGGTGTCTTTCCTCTCTCCCCCTTGTTTAAAAAAAAAACATCTAGAGGTGAAGGTGGCATCTACCAAAAACAAATCTCAAAAGGGGAATTTCTAATGGAAGTGTGGACTGCTCTATTCTAAGAGTGATATAGTGTACATCAAATTTTCATCCCAAGTCTTTAGATGCTTATGATTTTAAACCCTTAAAAGTTGTATCAAAGTCTTGTTGACTAATTTTATATGGCCATATATCTATGGATGGAATGTTGTATATATTTTCAGCTTAGTGTCCATCTTCTCCCAAAGTGTAGTCCAAAATGCATTGAGAAATTTGGTATCCCTTTCTAAGATGATGCTCCTTGGTATGCCAAAGTGCATCTAGACTTGTTAAAAGAACAATTTTATTGATTCCTTTCCTTCGATGGTATTTCTACCAGGCATAAGAATGCATATCTTCATGAATCTGTTAACAACCACAAAAAAATTGTCATTCCCCTTCAAAGTGGTTAGAATACCACCCACAAAATTCATGGAAATTATCTCCCACGATCTCATTAAAACATGTAAGGGATGGTATGAACCTTGCTTCCTATTACTAGGATTGCTTGTACAACAAAATATGCATCCTTTGGTAAATCGAGCTACATTTTCTTGCATTCTAGGACAATAAAGATACCTTTGAAATTTGGTTGTGGCTTCCCAACACCAAATTCCTTGCAAATTTGGAGCCGTGAGCTTCTTTCATGAGTTGCAATCTTTCTCCTTTAGGAACATAAAGATTGTCCAACTTATAGAGTAACCCATCTTGGAGATGATAGTTAGTCTTGATGTGTAATACCCCTAGTTTTCACTTGGAATGTATTTAATTAGAATTATGTAAATGATGTAAATATGCTAGTAAGAATTCCTAGTGTGGAGATCAAGGCCAAGGTCCGACTAGTGAATGGATAGGAAGGTATGATGTATATATTTTTATTTGGACCATGTGGTTAGAATATCATGTTGGTTTGAAATATATGTAAATATTATTTTGGAAAATAATAAAATGATCAAATATGGCTATGTAAAGAGCGCTAGAGGGGTTATGGTTCCATTAGAGGGGAAGTAAAGGGAGGCCATGGGATACTAAATCCTTTAATTCCAAGTGTCAACCTTAGAACTCATCCAAATTATTCCATGTTCTTTAAATGAGCCAATTAATTCCTCTTGACTATTAAACCCAATCATTGAATGCATGTGTGAGGTTGGTGGTAAAAGTCACTTCATGTAGTTATTGAAGCATGGGGGTTGTGACAATTATGTTAGCTGTTAGAAGTCCCTTTCTTTTATGGTAATAATCTATTCTAGTTGTCTTTTCACCATTATCTCATATACCTTGGAGTCAACACTCATTCTATCATTCTCTTATGCATATTTCTACACTACGTATAGCTTCCTACTGTTGTTCATGACCATTACCAGATTGTTTATAACCCACAAATTTGAATTAGAGATAGAGCTACATATTTGAAAGGAAAATATATGGTTTTGGGTGAGTATAGAGGTTGGAAAAGCTAGGAACCTTTACCCATTGAGGTATTCTACATGTGTATTCTTGAGAAGCCATGAATTAATGTTCTGGGAGGTTCTCCAATAACAAAAGATAGGTTGGACTCTTATTGCACACACTAGTAAGCACTGCAAGGGTTGGATTTTCTAAGGGAACTGTGGATCAGTGAAGGGAAATTTCTTCCTTGCGTTGTAAGGGGAATTTGGAATGAGTGTTACGGCTGTGATGACTTAGTGAGATCCATGTAGAGATCTAAATGAGATTTTGGCTAAGCATAGAGAGTAGAATGGGATGTGGTTAAGAAATAAAATATTGTAGGTATTTCCTTCACCTTGTTGGCATCTTAGCCTGTTTTGGGGGTGTCCTCTCAACATGAAGAGTATATTCTAGATAGAGTTCCTATGGTTGGGTGGAAAATTGATCTTACACAAGTAGTTGCTTGGATATTAGTTGTTTAAATATAGGTATTCTCTTTGTATATGATGTGCAATGATTTCATTATTATACATGTGATGATTATGTTGATATGTGCATGTTATATGTGTGTGGATATATTTTAGTTCCTATGTATGTATTTATTTATATATATGCACACGTATTTTAATTGTTATGAATTCGTAATATGGTTGTGGGGTGAAATTTAGAAGCCCATATTTTGTTAATGTCTTGCTCCTGTTGGTCAAATTAAGTGAGGGGGATGTTATATTGAATTTGTATTGTAGTTGATGAAATACCTCCTTGAATTCCTCATATTCTATGTATTCCTCCTTATATGCATCATGGTTGAAAGGATCCATATGCATAAAGGTAACCAATGCTATGATATTGGCTATAGGTGGCCTTGAGAGCATGTCTACCAATTTGTTTGTACTACCCTTCTTATATTTGATGATTAGATGTAATTGTTGTAGAAAAATGATCCAGTACTTATAGTTTTATGTTTCTTGTAGCTTACTCTAGGCCTATAAATATTGCAATGAATATTGACCACTGTGAATGATTGTATCCTTTCCCATCATATAGTGCTTCCACTTCTTAATAGCTTGAACCAAGATGAGAGTTCCTTGTCATATGTAGGGTATTTAAGGAATCCTCCATGGAACATTTCATAATGATATAATACTAGCCTCCCTCCTTGCCTCAAAACCACTCCCATAACATACCCACTTGCATTTGTCTCCAATTCAAAAGGATTATGCAAATTAGGAAATCCAAGTATTTGTGCATGACTAATCTTTTTTTGTGATCTATTCAAAGGCCTTTTTTTGATTATTTTCCCTCTAGAGTCCCTTGTTGCACCGGTCATTATGTCATGGAGAGGTTATCCATGACCAAAAAGTAATATACGAACTTCCGAATTTATTGTGCTTCCCCCCAAAATATCCTAACTTCAATGACATTTGTAGGATTTGACCATTTAATGATGGCCTCTATCTTTGTAGGATCAATCTAATTAATCTCTCCTCCACCAATCATATACACCAAATACACCGAGGACTATTGAGAGAACATATATTTATTGAGGTTAGCCAACAACTGATGCTTTTTAGGGTCTTTAACACCTACTTTATATGTAAGATACACTCTTCTCATGTATCACTATAACCCAACATGTCATCTAAATACACTAATACAAATATATGGATGAAATGGTGCAATACATTATTCATTAAATGCGTAAATATAGCTTGTGCATTACATAAAACAAAAAGAATTAGTAACCATTCATATAGACATTGCCTAGTCTTGAAGGTAGTATACCAGGTGTCTTCCTCCTTCATTCGCACTTGGTGGTATCCCAATTTGATATTCAACCTGGTGAAGTACTTGGAATGCTACAATTGGTCCAAAAGATCATTGATATTGGGCAGAGGGTACTGATTCTTGAGTGTGATCTTGTTCAAATGTTCTGTAGTTGATGCACATCCTCCAAGCCCCATCCTTCTTGGGTAATATGATGATATGTGATACGCAAGATGTGGTACTTGGTCAGATCATTCCCTGCTCCAACAACTGTTAGAAATTTGTATTCACTTCATTTTCTTTTATGACAGATTGTTTGTACAATTCAATTTTTGAAAATGGAGAATCTGATAATAGGTATATCTCATGCTCTGCCTCCCTCTTAGGAGGTATCCCCTTAAGATCCCGAAACACTTCTTTGTATTCTAGAAAACGGTTCTCCAATTGGTTTTTATTCTCTTTGGTACATCCCTCTAAGGATGCCTTCACTTTTACTGATTCACCTTCTTGTTCGTTTTGTCTTAAGAAAGGTAATACAAGATTCCTACTTGAATTGATCAATTTTTTCACTTGGTTGCACTTACTAGATAGATATTTGATTTACCTTTGTGTGCATTAATTATGAAAATTTTCCTGTCCTTGATTAAGTGGTATTGGTTGGATATCCTCATCAAGATCGTATCCCTCATATACATGTAGGGGATTCCGAGTACTACAAGAAAAACATTTAGTGGTACTATGTCTACCTCCACTTCATCAATATACTCTGCACTTATGGAAAAATTGATCTTCCATTGTTTCATGACTCTGTAATCTGTGTCCCTATTTACCCATCCTAATGGGTAGGGATTATGATGATCATGTACTTCCAATCCAATATTATGTACTGGATCCCATGCTACGAGGTTTGGATGAAAACCAGAATCAAATAGAGAATCAATCTTGGTCTTCTGGACCTGGATTTTGATGTGGAAGTGTTTTGTTATCTCTTTCTCTTCCTTAGGGTGAAGGCTACTTAGATTCACCTTCTTTTGCACTATGGTACAAATAATATTCTTGTCCACATTTGAGCTAATTTATTTCATACAAATAATATTCTCATCCTTGCTTGACTTCATGGCTAGAAGGTTCTTCTTCTTGGCATCCTTCTTGTGGTTCTTGTGGTTTAGCTTGGGATATAACTTCCAAAATTTGTCTTCAATGAGACCATCAAAGTTTCAGTGGTTTTTTGGATCCTTGCATTGATATGTCATGGTTGTACTCTTCTTCTTCTTTCCATTTCACTTATTATTCCCCTCCTTGGTAGCAACTTGTCTCTCTTTCTGTTTTGAACTACTTGGTTTCCCTTTCTTTAGCCTATTTTTCCAGGTACCGTGCTTGTACACAAGCTTCATCAATTTACTTGGGATTGAAGAGAATCGCTTGCCTCTATTTATGACTGCGTAAACCCTCCATACACTTGAGGATTCTAGGTTCTTGGGTGAGATACCCAACATGATAGTCATCTTTGTGAATCTAGTTGTGTATTCTTGAACACTTTGCCCTTGCCTTTTCCTGAAGTAATGCCAACAAATAAACTAGTCCTCTACATACCCCATAGGTTAGAACTAGGACTTAGTGAGGGTTTTAAATTCCTCCGACTTAGTTACTAATGGATCACCTTCCAACCTGATTCCTTCTGTGTGGATTTCCCACCAAGTTAATGCATGACCATCTAACTTCAATCGAGAAAAACTGATCTTTTGTTCCTCAACTATTTGATGGATACTAAACTAAACCTCTAATTGGTGCAACCAATGATTCAAATTTGAAGCATTGGTATCACCTTGGTCCAACTTGATATTAATATTCGCTTCCATCTTGAAGAGATACTAGGAAAGAATATTGGTATTGGTAACGAAAATTTTAAGGATCCATACTTATTTAAAAGTGTATAAACCTTGTCGAATCTTACCAATTCTTAAAATGTCAACTATAAAATATTTGGCAATATATTTTTAAAAATATTTCACTTTCTAAGTATTTTATATAGTTTATATAATAATTTGGCAAATTTTAGTGTGAAAAAATATTTCCACATCAAAATTGGGAGAAATAGTGCTTCAAAAAATGTAAGTTAGCGAATATGTTTTTGGAGAAAAAAAACCCATGGGATAAGTTTCTCCCCTAAAATTTTCCTTGGACATACTGGAACTTGGATGCTCTTTCTTGGGATCTTTCATTACTTATTTTATGGGTTTCTTTTATTTTCCTATTTTCCCTCTAATCTAAACTTTTACTCTAGAACCTCCGAAATATCTGAAAGGTACACACTTTCTCTCCAAATCCTCCATGAGGATTGACATGTTGTGTGAGATATCGATGAATTCTATTTTCAATTATGTAAATAACTGATCATTATTGTCCATTGTTAAATTTAGTGAACCATGGATCTTCAAGCCTGAATGAAAGTAATCTGAAATGAAGGATGCAGTAGAATCAACAATTCAATGTAAAACCGATAAATGTATTCATGATAGAAATTTCACACAAATTGGACAAGAATTGGTCAGAATATCATTACAGTAATTGTCATTTATTTTTCTGTAATACAATAGGCATACAATAGGAAAATTTTGAATACCCTTGGGTGGATTCGAAATCACCAATTGAAATTGACTCATGTGCTAACTCTGCATGAGAAATCAACACTAGAGCTCACTAGTACAACTTCGGATAACTAATTCAATCTACAATGAGTTAACTGTTGAGGGTAGGTGAACAAAGGCACCCACACTCCCTTAAATCATGCAAACCAGCACTAGTCTAACTGTTTGTGATCTAACTGATTGTAAATGGAGCACAACTGAACATAATGGCTTACATACCAAGGTCTATTGAAGGATATTGCTAGTGGCACTTAGATTGGTTTCTTAAATTATAGGTATTGGTCCCTAGGACACCTAAACTCATGTATGAAGGAATAGTAAGTGGTAGTTGGATCCTAGGTGTGTTCCCAATACACTGGTGAAGTGATGATGACCTCCTAAATTAGTAAAATAGACCAAATAGACTATGTGGGAAAAGGGACCAAATTAATCCTACCCCCCCCGCTTAATCCTAACTTTGGACAAATTGGGCCCTGGCAACTGGGCCAAAGGTCACCCATAGAATCTAATGAAATAAAATGATTGTTTAATAAACAAGGAAATGGGGAAAACCTCATGGGAGCACCCCCCCCGAAAATAAGCAGGAAAATCAGGAACAATAGATGAGTCAAGATTTTACACCAAGAAGAGATCCGAGGTAAATAAATCTCTTTTCAATGAAGGAATTCGTAAAAATATGTGGAATCTACTCCTCTATAGGATAGTAATGTAGTGTGATAGAATTTCTATGCAATACTTCTCGAATGTAGTGCATGTGTACTTCAATATGCTTTTCCTACTGCTTCTGAATTGGATCACTGGATATCTTGATGGTACTTTTGTTGTCACAATAGATCTCTACTGAAGGAAAATTGAGAATACCAAATTTTGTAAAAATACCATGTAACCAAAATTCTTGAATAGTTGCATTCACAATCCCCCTATACTCTGCTTCTACTAAAGAGACTGCAAGAGTTGCTTGATTCTTTCTTGACCAACAGATTGGTCCAGATCCCCACATAAACAAAAAAACTGATGTAGATTTCCTATCATTTCCATCTCCATCTGAGTCTGAATCTGTATATCTAGTCAAATCTAACTAACCATCAGCTGAATAATGGATCCCAAAGTATCTTGTACCCTTCACATAGTGCAATATGTTCTTTTTTCCCTTTCAGTGTAGCTCATGTGGCTCATCTATGTATTTGGAAACAACACTCACAACATAGGAAAAATATGGTCTCGAACGAGTGAGGTATAGCAGGATCCCAATGAGTTGTATGCATAGTGTATTTCCAACCAATGGTGTGGAAACACCTTATTCTACCCTGATGAGAGATAGGAAGGGAAAGGGTGTTGCTTTACAGTATTCCATGTGGAATCTTTTAAGAAAGTCTCCATAATATCTATACTATGTGATCAGGATTCCCAAAGTCTTTTTATTAACTTTGAGGCCAATGAATTGTCTCAATAGTCCTAGATCTGTCACGGTGAATGCTTCACTCAAATCTAACTTAATGCCTCTCAATATAGTAGTATATCTGTTGGTAATGAGAAATTCATCCACATATAGGAAAATCAACAATAATGAGCCCTTTATCTTCTGCATGTAGACATTATAATTAGATCTGCATCTTTCAAAGTTCTGTGACATGAGGAAGGAATCCATCTTGGCATACCAAGACCTTGGAGCTTGCTTGAGCCCATAGAGAGATTTCCTCAATTTGCAGACTAAGGATAAATCTTCAATGTACCCCTCAATCTGTCTCATGAAGGTCTCCTCTTCTAGGTCACCATGGAGGAATGCACTCTTCACATCGATGTGATGTACCTCCCACCTCTTCAAAGCTGCAACTTCCAAAACTAGTCTTATAGAGTCCATTCTTGCAACAAGAACGAATGTCTCATTGTAGTCCAACCCATGGACTTGTGAGTACCCCTTTTTTACCAACTGATCCTTGTACTTGTTTGTGGTTCCATCACCTTCTATTTTGGTCTTATAGATCCATTTGCAATGAACCAAATTCCTCCTATGAGGCAAGGTGACAAGCTCCCATGTCTTGTTGTCTTGTAGTGAACCATACTCATCATCCATAAATGTCTGCCATCTTGGATCATGGAAATCCTCTTTGAATGATTGAGGATATGATCCCATCATCATGAAACACTTATTTGGGACAAGTGGATATGAATGGGAAATTCAAACATGTTCATTCTGATACTTGGACCTTGTTCTTCTTCTGTCATCTGCATCCCCAACAATGTCCTGAGCTGCTTCAATGAGATTTTGGGACCATTAGGCCTTTAATTTGGAATAGTTGTTGGATCTAGATCTGGATTTTCTGGGGATTCAATCACAATATCATGTTCATGATTATCATGACTCTCATATTCTAAATATGAAACATTAATAATAATATCATTATCTTCAAATGGAAACGAAAGAGAGTTTATACCTTCTTTTGCTTCGTCTTGTTATGGATCATGCACCTAATCTTGTTCAAATTCCACACTGCACTCTATGAAGCACTTTTTGGTTGCAAGGTCCATCAATTTGTATGGCTTAGCATCATCATCATATCCCAAAAGTATGCATTCGCTACTCTGGGCTTGGAAATCTTTCCTCTTCTCCGTAGGGATTCTAGCCCAAGCCTTGGAGCCAAAAACTCTTAGATGCGATACATTGGTCTTATGTCCCACTAGTACTTCAAAAGGTGTGGCCCAAATCATTGATTTATTAGGAACCCTATTTTTAATATACGAAGCAAAATTGACTACCTCATCCCATAGATAAGGAGTAAGGTTTCTTGCTTCTAGAAGGAAAGTTTCCATCTCCTTCAAGGATCTATTCTTCCTCTCAGCCACCCCATTCTGATGTGGGGTGTATGGAACTGAATGCTTCATTCAAATGTCTACTGATGCACATAGCTTCTGGAATCCTCATTGGACATACTCACCTCCATTACCAAATCAAAGTGACTTAATATTCTTTTTAAAGGTGTTCTTAGCTAAGGATTTGAAGACTTTGAAGGTATCAAATACCTTAGACTTTTTCTTCAGAAAATATAGCCAACAATACCTTGAACAGTCATAAATGAAGGTTAGAAAATATTTGGATCCATTTAGATATGTTGTAGGAATCCATCCTGATACATCACTCTGTATTAGATATAATGTGGAGAAAACTTTTGTTTCCTTCCCCACCTCATATATTTTCTCTGGATGCTTCCCTACCAAGCAACCAGTGCACACTCCTTTAGAATATTTTATGATAGGAAAGCACTCAACCAACTTGTCATTATGCAACTAGTGGAGATACTTGAATTTCAGGTGGCCAAATATTTCATGCCACAACTTGCTTGTGTTATTGGCATGAGTCAATAAGGTCCTCAAATATGAAGTAGGAAGGAAATGGGAAAACACATATGCCTTGAAGGAATGATTAGAAACTCCTTTTGTTATCGGTATTCCAATAAAGGATTTAGAGATCTCCATTGTGTTAGAATTGAATGTAAATCTCTTGGGAGAGCCATTATGTGCCATCTCGTAAACATACAACAAGTTTGTTACTAGAGAGGGAACATATACCACATTTTGGAACTCTCGATGCTAAATTTCAATGGATATTTTCCCAACAACTGGGATTTTTTAGTCATCTCCCATATGTATGCTCGATCATCTAGAGAAATCCAGAAGAGTGAAGGATTCTTTGGAGGAAGCCATATGATTGTAAGCTCCTGAATCAATCATATAGGCCTTTGATTGAGTGAAGCCTACTTTCAAAGCATGGCATCTCCATGCTCTTTAGTTTGGTTCCAGCTTCAGACTTCTTTGCACCTTATGGAAGTGAAATGTTGTTATTTTCAAGGATATTTGACATTTGATCAATGGTCTTCTTCATACACTGAATTTATGGATGAAATCCTCTCATGCAGTAAGAGCATTTATATTTTTCAAACTTTTTGTTTTTATTTTTCTTGGAACCGGAGGATCCATCTAAAGTATTTGGCTTCTCCTTTGTATTTGAATAAGCATTCTTCTTCTCTTTTCCTCGTTGTTTCCCTTTTTCTTGTGCATTCTTAGAGTCTCCAGCTACGAGGGCCTGATTCTTGGAAGCTTTGAGCACTCCCATTTGAATCACTTTATATGTCTAAGGATTAGTGATTTGGAGAAGAGATATAGGGATGGAATTCACCAATTTAGAGTGGTTAGTCTCCCAGAGTGGAAAGTTGAGACAAAATATGAAAACTCTCAGCCAAGGTTTCTCAGCATCGAGAGCACCAATTGCTCTTCCTTCTTTTCAATCCCACACTGCGTAAATTGCATGACTAGGGATTTGAATTTAGTGAAGAATAGTTGAATTGTGTCAAAGATATTGGGTTGTAGTGTTATTAGCTCATTCTCCAGGATATGGCCCCTCAGATCATGATGTTTTACAAATAAGGATTTGAGCTTTTTCCCTACTTGTTTCAAAGTCTTGATTCCATCAAGATGAAACAACAACTCCCTGGATATGTGGATGCACATGTAGTTGAAGGTTTCATCAAGCCTATCCAGATACTTTGATTTTTCAATATGCTACTGGGGTTCGTATGCTCTGACCATTTTCATCCTATACAATCCCTTGTTGCACAAGGAAATATGCATATATACCCTCCAATCAAGGTAATTGAAGGGTGTAAGGATTCAAGGAGATAGAGCTGTTGAATTCTCCATTTAATTATTATACTAATCAACAATTCTTCAAGAAATCTTTGAATGTACCTGCAAAAAAACTCTGAAACACGTCCATTCTCTAACATGTCAGATCAGACACTCTCCACCTCTACATGTGCACTTTCTCTGAGTCCATCACACTTGGATAGACTTCTCTAGACGAACCCAGAGGGAGCAATGCAAGTATTCCAAGAATTGTGTGGAAAATCAATGGATTCTAGTGCAAGCATGGAAGTTTGTGGGGTTTGTTGTTGGCTTGAAAAATGGCTCTACTACCAGGTTAAATTTTTTGAACCATGTATCTTCAATCCTGAATGAAAAACATCTAAAAGAAGGATGCAGTAGAATCAATAATTCAATGCAAAACTGATCCGATGGATTCATAACATAAATTTCACAAAAATCGGACATGAATTGGTAAAAATATCATTACAGCAATTATCATTGATTTGTCTGTAATACAATAGGAAAAAATTGAATACACTTGGGTGAATTAGAATTCACCAAATCAAAACTTACTCGTGCGCTATCTCTATGTGAGAAAAATCAACATTGGAGCTCACCAATGCAATTTCAAATAGCTAAATCAGCCTACAATTAGTTAATTGATGAGGGTAGGTGAACAAAGGCACCCACACTCCCTTAAATCATGGAAACTGGTGCTAGGATAACTCATTGTAACTGGAGCATAACTGAACATAATTGCTTACCTACCAAGGTCTACTGAAGGAGACTGCTAGTGGCACTCATAATGGGTTCCTAAATTATAGGTATTGGCCCCTAGTAGTAGGTGGCTCATAGGTGTGTCCCCCGTATTCTAGTGAAGTGATGATGACCTCCTAAGTTAGTAAAATATACCAAATAGACTATGTGGGAAAATGGAGGATTAATTAATCCTAACATCCACTACTACTTGAATAGACTTGTTTTCCATGTATAGGGTTTGAATAAATATTTTCACCAACTACCAAATCATGTGATTACCAAAAACCCAAAGAAAAATGACTTTGATACCAATATGATCTGTAAACTACTGTGGATATGAGTCCATTGGATTAATAGTTTGTCTCACCAGATCCTACCACTAGTTAGTTTAATTGGTTTATTTTTAGAGCTATAATAGAAATTATAGAAAAAGAAACACACAATCCACATGCATTAAACACAAAATTTATCCTCAAAAAACCCATACGGGGAAAAGCCTATTGGAATGAAGACTATGCCTTTCTCTTTTATGTAGAATGCAAATACAGAAGGAAATTGGTACATGTTATGGAGTTACCTTGGACACAATGGCCTGAATGAATACTACATAATTTGTTACTACCTCTATTATTATTCACCTCCACCCATTATTGTTGCTTTTCTATGGAACAATATAATAGAAAATGGAACCTCTTCTTTTCCTAACAACTCGATATTTAAAATAGCCCAATTGTATCTTGGGGTTAATTTTAGGGGTTGTACATGCCTCAATTCCCATTTATGGTTAGGGTTTCGAACCTTATAGAATGTTCTTGAAATTCCACACATGAATGGATCCACATATTCAAGAAATGAGATTTGGCGTGGAATCCACTCAAAACTATGGTAGTCAACTAGATGTGTCAACTTGCGGGAGGAATAACTTATTCATATGAACTCCGATTGAGGAAATATTTGCACAGTTGCAAAGGAATCCAAGTGTAGAATCTTGTCATATCTTGTGAAACTAGTGATGGTTTGTTTTAGCCCAAAAAACATTGTTTAGACCCTCAAACTATCCTCATAAGGTTCTAGACCCCAAATATGCAAAATGAGACCTGCCCATAAAATTCCCCCTACAAGAAAATTGATCCAATCTTTCAATTTCAAAAGATCCAAATAGGTAAAAAATTATAAATTGATCCATTTTAGATACAATATATTTGATCCCCTATAATTAAGAGTGGAATATGTATGAGGGCATATTGGGGACCATTGATACAAAGTCATATTGATGTTAAGAGGAAGCTTTACGATCATGGTGACAAGTAAAAAGGGGAATAGTGTTTTCAAATATTGGGAACCATGACATGGAATCCCATTGGATGGTATGAGTATGATACAAATGTCCACCAGATTTTGAAATATGAATGTGTATGGGTGACTTAGTACAAATGTTCCAACCAAGAGAAATGCATATTATTTCCAGACTAGGAAATAGATTGTATAAAAAGGTAAGGTAAGGTAAGGAGGGATCCATTCATGTACGATAAAAGATAAGGCAAGGAGGGATCCATGATCCCTTTTCCTTGTATTTCCTTAACAAAGAATCTGCCACAACATTTCCTTTTCCCTTTCTATAGATGATCTCATAAACATATCCAAGCATCTTGATGACCCATTTATGTTTCTCCAGGATGAAAACCTTTGTTCCAAAAATTATTTCTAGCTATGGTGTTTTGTATTGATATTGAAACACTTCCCTAGGAGATACTTCCACCATGTTTCTACTACATGTAGGATGGATATACTTTCTTCCTCGTAGGTAAACTTGCCCAAATTCTTGTCACACAATTTGTTACTGGTTAATGATAAGGGTCATCCATCTAGCATTAATAATGAAACCAAACATTTTCTAAAATAATCCAATAAAAGGTATTAGTAAAACAAGGCATGGCTATGATTAAGGTGGTGCACATGGATTTCTTTAAAATTGAGAAGGATTATTCTACTACTTTGTTCCATGAAAAGGATTTTTTCTTGAGTTTATTTGTTAAAGGGGATGGATATGGGTTGGTTCTAGGAATAACAACTCTCACCTCTAGTATTTTCTAAGTGATATTCTCAATTTCATTGTTCTATGCAAATTGGTGCCTATATGGGCATACATTTGGTTGTTGACTACCCAAAATCAAGGGTAAACCAATATCATGAGCTCCTCTAGATGTGGGTAATCCCTTCAGTGTCTTAAGGATCTATTTGATGTTTGTCCAAATCCTTTTGAAAGTTAGGATAGATTTATGGTATGGTGCTATCTAGATCCTATATGGGATGGAAGCGAGCAATAACTCCTGAATGGCCTTTCTTTAGTAATTTCTCCATTCAATGAGAACTTGTGATTTCAAGGGATCCTACTTGAATACCTTTGGGAGTGTGTGATGGTTGTTTTAATTATACTCTAATTACTTAGATGAATAATTAAGAAGTGTTTATGAATTGTCAACTTGGGGTCTTGTAAAATTTTGAGTTGCTGGACAAAATATATGTCAGTCATTGCATTCAAATGGCTCTTCAACCCATGCAATTTGATTATAAATGTTGGAAAATTTAATCATGAAATCATTAATAGTCTTAGAAGAAGGATAATTTTAGAACAAATATCTTTGTAAAGGGAAAGGAATTCTTCTCAACCAAAATACCACACAAACTCAAGAGCACTCAACTTCATAACCATAACACATGCTCAATAGTTTACTTTAAAACTTGTCAAATCCTATCTAATTTTCCAAAAGGAAGTACACATATCTAATTTACAGAGAGGAAACTCAATTATCCATTGAAAGGAAGGAAATAATCCAACTAAGATACTTTTACAAGGGAAAACAAATCTCAGTCTCTTCTACACAAAAAAATCGATGACTATTTTAACCAATAGGAAATAAACCAATCTTAAATATTCTTTCAGGAAAGGAGGAGTTATAATCAAACTAATGACTTGTAGACCTGTAATCCACGCATATATAGAGTACCAAAATAAATTAAATGACCTATTCGAATGGATTCAATTAACACTACAACTCTTGATTCGATTGCCAATGAGTTCTTTTTTTCTTCTTCTGATCTACACATCCATGTCATGAATCGGACATTTGACATCACATGCTCATATCACTAATAGTTATCGTATACCACACACCCAATATTACTCAAAATTATTGTAGAAAATAATTGATCCAAACACTATTCTGAGTATAATCAACAAAATACACAATTACTTCAAAGTCAATTAAACTAAATCACTCCACTCTGTTATAATTTGCAGAAAAGGAAAAAATTAAAATATGACAACAAAACAAATTAAATCACACCACTCTATTACAATTTTTAGAAAATAAAGAAACTAATATATAGCAGAACCTATCTTCTAAAGGGGGAATTTCCTTTAGAGATTGGACCTGGGAAATCCACTCAATCACACAAAACTACTCAATGAATCAGGAACTAGCAGCACATAATTTTATAAAATGATAAGTCTGAGTACAACAAGGTTCAACAATTATGTGCAGAAATATGAATAATCCTCTCATCTTGAGAATCAATGTCTTTATACGTTTTTACAAATCCTAGAAAGAACTAAGCATTCAAATCCCACGATCTGAAGTTACAACAAAATGCTAAATGTTATAGTTGATTTTACCAC
This sequence comes from Pseudotsuga menziesii, assembly GCA_001517045.1. Lineage (NCBI taxonomy): Eukaryota > Viridiplantae > Streptophyta > Pinopsida > Pinales > Pinaceae > Pseudotsuga > Pseudotsuga menziesii. Next base: position 268,538 of record LPNX010241891.1, on the reverse strand, counting down.
ACCTGGTTGATCACATATTTATGGCCTTCCCTGTCCCATTGCAGAATCCTTGGACCCCCTTTTCCTACATTATAATTTGATGTTCCAATATTATCCCCAAAAAACACCTGTTTATGCATATATGCGACTTTTAAAGCTATACTCGCGTGTACACGCTGCTTTTGAGCCAAAACCCATGTACATCGGGAAATGTGCATAAAGCCAATTTTTTTTGGATTTTTCCTCATAGAGTTTTGAATATCTTGAATCTTGGCCTTCCAAATGCCTTAAGAACATTTGGACTTGACCCTCCATTTCCTATTTGGAGTGCTATATATTGATCCCCTTGGATACATTGAAGGAAGAGAAATTTGAGAGCAATGAAACTATAATCCATTGTTGCCTCACTTGTTATGGTTCAGTTTGCATCCCTTTATCCCTTTGGAGCACATAGTGCTACTCTTCCTAAGCTTTCCTTTGCTTTGTGAGGTTTCCATTGAGATATGGAGGATTGGATTGGTTGAGGCCCAGGTGGAGGAATCAGTTTCTCAGGTTCAAAGAAGTGCCGATAGAGGTTGTCACTATTGTATCTCTGTTTTTATTAATAGAAATATCCATTTCTTGTCCAATACATGTGCATAAATATGAATGGTGTATCAATGGATGTATTTAATTGCTTATACATGATTGATTATATATGCTAGAGTATGCCTAACACTTGAATATATAACATTCTTGTCTTGTTTGTTGTTGTTGAGAGCGAATTGGGAATACAAGCGTGATTCAAAAAGCTCAACAGGGATCTACATCAATCATATGGAATAAGGTACGATTCATATCACTTAGTGTTAGATGTATTTATTTCTCTTGCATATTGGAAAGGATTGATTTTTGGAGTCATTCAGTCTATTGTCGTACACCCCAAGCCATAGGAAGTTTCTCTCCATAACAGGATTGGCGATTCTACTGGGGAGGTTCCTTGTTTCTTATTTTGGGATTGGGTGCATAATGTGCTTGAATTGCTCTCTATTCTTTGAGTTTCTGTGCCGGGTCTAGAATTAGGTTTACAATTTAGTGTGTGGTTGAAGTAATTTTGGTCCTGACCTATCATTTTACCCTCTTTTCCTTCTTGTACGCGAGTTTTCTCTTCACAGTTGCGTATACACACAGTTTTCTCCCGAATTCCGGTGTATGTACACAGGCTTTCTGCGAACAGTAGTTTATACTTTTGTTTTGATATTTATTTAGATGATTGGAAGTTGTTGGTTGAGTTTTGACTATTGTCGAGTCTTCCTAAATGTTGTTGGTGTCTATATACTGCCTTTGTTTATGACCAGAGACCCTTTTTGATTTATTTTTCATTAGATATTGCTCTTGTCATCTTTTTCCTTTTTTGTTTTGGGATTAGTGCATTAGGTCCCTTTTATCTTGGTGCTTTGCTTGGCTGCTTTCTGTGAGTGGTTGCAGGGTCTGCAAGTTGTATAGTCTTTTGTTGCTTTTATATCTCATTTTTTCAAAAACACAGAAATATTTTATTTTTTGCATATTTATGCATTGTTTCGTTTTTGCACTTTCATGGTACCTGCATTAGGTTTTCTTATTGAAGTTATAGTCAAGTTTTCATTTAGGAATGAGTGCATTATCATTTGATGGAAAAACATGCATCTCATGTAGTGGCATACCTCATTTTTCATTTAGAGAAGATTTCACTTGGCATTGTTTGTTAGGTGTGCACATTTATTTCAATTATGAGTCATGATATCATTGGTTGCACGGCAATTTCCCTTTGAGTAATCACAACCATTGAAATCAATGCTTAATTAAAATGAATTACACATTTTTCTTGGATAGGGTTCATCAACAAGATTAGGATTTAGAGTCTTGGAATAGTTCAATGTGAGTTAATTCTCCAAGACTACTAAATGAAACAAGTAGGTGTCTGTACAGGTGAGAGAGTGAAATCCTTGTTATAATTAGTGTTTATGAGGAGTCTCCTCTTACATAAGAGTTAAGCACGAGGAATCGTACATGATTGTGGTTGGGATAGACCTTGGCCATTTTCTGTGAGTACCATAGATATTTCCAGGATCATATTCGTATTTGGGGGCTTTTGAGGTACCGGGTGGTGATTTCGAGCTTTGGGATTTGCTACCCTACCCATACGGTCGATCCCTCCTATGACTATCTGCATGAGCATTGGTTATATTGGGGTGACCTTAGTTGCCTTACCTAGGTATCGAAGGGGGTACTTGCAGAGGTTATTATGTGAGTGTCCTAGCCAGGTAGGGGTCAGACAGCACAGTCGCTTTACGCATTGAAGCTGAGGGCCACTATAATTGGTTACACACCTCCACTTGTAGAGTATGGAAGTCTCAAGCCACTCCTATGTGAGACATACCTGTTCCATTTAGGAGCTCACATATCCTCCCCTTGGTTTGCTTGTATTTTGGCTATAGATTTTCTTAGGAGTGTGCTTTGTGTACACTATATTTCTTTAAGGTTCATAATTAGTTTGAGTCTTCTTTTTTTTGAGTCATAGTAGATCTGGGTGCAACACCCCACCGTTCTCGTCATTTAGTAGGTCTTCCTCCTTCTACGTCTCCTCCTTTGGGAGAGAGAATCAGACAGTCCGGGCAGACTAATACTCACTTTGATTCACACACAGAACTCACCATGAGTCTGGAAGGTTCCCCTTCTCCATCCCTCGAGGGGGAGACTTTACCTGAGAACTTTTATGGGACTCCAGAATATCCTAACCACTTTGTGGTTGGGACATCACATGATGTATTCTCACAATTTCCATACTACATAAACTCATACCTCATGTATTGGTCTCATATTCCGAGCGGTGAGACTCACCATGTACCCATTAGCACTAGCCCATTTATCCTGAGACTGGTCCAGCACCCAATTTCAGATCGGGTGTTGACCTTGGTGCTACACATGGGGGGACTTCCATTCCTTTCTGTGTGGAGAGGTTTGGTAATATTCATATTGCACCTTCTACCCTTGCGGTGGGAGGACCTTCACACATGATACCTAGGCCTAGTACTGGTGTTCCCGTTCATGGAACTAACCCTAGACATGTGAATATTGGGGGCATAATATATATCTATTCCCATATTCCATCGTCTTCAACACCGGTTCCTTCAAACGCATTTCTAATGACACATTCTCCACCTAACTCGCATGGTCCTTAGGGTCAAAGTACTACCGCTAGTCATGTTGTTTCCACGTCTGCTCACACCGTAACCTCACAAGGCTATGTGCCTCCTTATGTGTCAACAGGGTATGTACCACCTTATGTACGATCTTATGGTCAAACTTATACACCTTATGGGTCCGAGTATCAATCCTCTTATCAATCTCATAACTATGGCTTCATAGCACCCCAGTCTCAAGGTAATATGAACTATAATATTCCCATGCAACCTTATATGAGTCAATCAGGAGGAGGTTACTATTCCACTACCCAAGGCCATTGACTTTACAACAATCATACCTACGTGAACCAGTCTTATCAAGGAGCATGGAACCAAATGGCTCAACCTAGGCTCCCTTTCCTAGAGACGTTAAATTTACCTGACTCATTGAGATTTACTAAGGATCTAGTATCTCATGATCTAACATGGCTGGTTTTCCCTCGCAAGCTTCCTTCGGAAATTACAAAATTCGAATATAATACTGGTGAGGACCCTAGTGAGCACACTATGAATTTCCACCTATGGTGCTCTTTGAATTCATTGAATCATGATTATGTTCGTTTAAGACTATTTCAACATACCCTCATGGGTCCTGCGATGAAGTGGTATATAGAGTTGCCTAGGGGCACATATCAGACCTTTAATGATTTAGATATGAATTTTCTAAATCACTTTTAGCTACCTGTGTGTTACGATGTCGGTATTGAACTCTAGTCGACATTTTGATAGGATAAGGCCACCCATATCTTTGATCACATTCAAGAGTGGCATATATGAAATCAATTGATTAAGGCTAACAATCCACCTGAGTTTCTCTTGGAATGGTTCCTAAAATTGTTATTTAGTTACATAGCAAAGGATGTTTCCACATCCGAAGTGAAAAATGAGGAACATGCTATCTTTTGATATCATCAATTAGAATTGATTTATGCTCAGTCTGGGATTTTGTATGAGATTATTCTGAATGCACCATGATCCAATTTTGATCCAAAGTTCAAACCTGGGCCACATGTCAATGGAATTGTTGGCTCTTGAAGTGATAAACCTGTAGACTCGATTACAAACCAAATGAATAAGTTGTCTATTAACTAGCCTGCATCAGGACAAGCTACGACTTTGTCTCATCCCACTAAAATGACGGATGTACTTTATGTGCAATCATCGAACTAGAAGGGTAACCATCAACCCAGACGGAATAAGAAGAAAGGTAGAAACAACCGAAAGGGTGGGAATAGGAACGGTAATGCTAATGATGACAAGAACAATAGTAATGCTAGGGGGGACAAGAAACGTAAATGTAAGGTTAAGTTTCCTTGCAATATTTGCGGGGATGATCACCTCACTCACTTGTGACCTCGTATAGAAGACGCCTCGAAGTTCATCACACAGATCCAAGCTATGTTGACAGATCCTTTACCACAAAATCAAAATATGAACTCAAGGACCGTGGAGCATGGAATTGATTCTGGTGGGAGTCAAAAACCACAAAACACTGTAAGTGGCCATGGTTGCATCAACATGATTTCTGCACAAATGTTGTGACACGTGATAAGGGTTATGGTATGTTGCAACATAACCTAGGAAAGAAATCCGCTCCACTTGAAATCCCTTTGCGTATTGAAAAACCTAGTGATAATCTTGAAGCTTTGCCTCACATTCCTAAGGGAGTCTTAAAGAATTCGGGGTACAATCCTAATTCCCGAGCCGCCCAAAACTATTCCATTGTCAAGGATTCGGGCTAGACTCCTTGTGTGATGTCTACTTTAAAAGTTATTCAGACTTGTCCCCCACAAAGGAAATCCTTGTTGTCTGCTCTTGGGGTGGCTGATGGAAACTCTCCTACAGTGATTAAATTCGAAACTCAAGGAGTCCAGCCTCGCTTTCCTTACTATGTGTCCATTTTGGTGCATGTAGAGTGTATGAATAACACCATAAAACACACAATGATTGATGGAGGCGCTATGGATTCCATGATATATTTAGCCTGTTGGAAGGGTTTGGGTTCTCCTACGTTGTCAAAGTCTGGAACCATGTTCTCTGTGTTTAAAAGAAGATATTTTCAGCCGCATGGTATACTTCCTTTCCTTGAGGTCTAATTGGGGGGAAGACCGTTGCGATCGAGGTCGAGGTGGTTGATGCTCTCGTCGACTATAATCTTTTACTGGGACATAACTGGATTTATAACATGCAAGTGGTCGCATCATCCCTTTTTCGGGTTGTTTGTTTTCCTTTGGATGGGAGTATTGTTACGATCGACTAGAGATCTTTTGATAATTTTGGTATGAAAGCATCGTCAGGAGCTACGATCCCAATCATTGTGTTTGGGTACACAGAGTACTCCCAAAAGACCAAACACCTAGAGAAACCACTCATAAAAATGGATCATAGATCAACATGTTGAAATATTGTAACTTCGAAGAATATTCTATATGTATCTTTTTGTGGTCCTCGATGGTCCTACCGGGATAACCACTTTTATTACTTTGTACCCCAATGCTTCTAATCGAAAGAACTAATAAGAGTCATGAGGTAGTCCCCTCAAATTGTAAAGGTGGGTCATTAGCACCCCAGTTGTGGTTACTTGAGCCTACATGTTTAACTCGAGCCTACATGATTAACTCGATCCGACATGTCAGAATTAATTATTAAGGTGAAAAGATGAATATAAATAGAGGTGTGGCGCTCCTCATTTGGAACACACACACTCACTTGTGTAGCGCATTAGTGAAGGAGATAAAAGTAGCTGGAGAATGAGGAGGATCAGTCTTTAATCAGTCTTTTGGGTTTTACCTTTTATGTTTTTGGGGCATCTATATTGAGGAAGCTTTTGCTGGGTTTTTCCCTTTAGGGTTTTCCCAGGATAAATCTTTGTGTTCTTTTTGTATGGTCATGCTTGTCTATCTTTCAGTGATATTTTGGCTTATGGTTATGCTGTTATAATGCTAAATGTTTTAAGATATGATATAAACATTAAAAATTCAACATAACACACCAATGTTTTGATGTGTTTAAAACCCTCTAGAGGGAAACAGTCCACGGCCCCAACCAAATAGCTACTTGGAGAAATTTATTATGCAAAAAAAAGAAAGTTACAAATGAGCTTCTCATAATCGATCAACTAGCCAATGACCCTCCATGCTCTTTAAATAGAGATCATGGACCAATCGGATGTTAAGCCATGGATTAAGGGTAGGTATGATCTAAGAGAAGTTGAACCGTTGAATCACTTTATGTCTATAACATATCATGACTGTCAAATTAGAATATTTACAAATGCATACTAATGCATACTAAAGAAACACACTTTAACTAATGGATATATTACACAAGTTGATCTTAACTAACTCCTAAGTGTCTAAATATCCTAGCATCCCCACTTAAGAACAAATTGGGATAGGTTTGAAGGATTTACAAAGTGACACTATTAGGAGAAGGAAGGAGGCATTATATCCTATCCCCCCCTAATGACAAGTTCATGAACTCCTAACATAGATTGAAGTTTAGAAAACTTTGCTTTTGTAAGAGACTTGGTGAAGATGTCCGCAACTTGATCATTTGTAGGGAAAAAGAGCACTTCAAGAATGCAACCATGAAGAAGATTTTTGATGAAGTGCATATGTAGCTCAATGTGTTTGCTGTGTTGATGTAGAACTGGATATTTGGAAAGATTGATGGCACTTTGATTGTCACACCAAAGTGGAGTAGGCTGTTGCTGCTCGAATCCAAACTCTGATGGGATCCATCAAAGCCATAAAGCTTCTTGACTGGCATTAATTGTGGCTCGATCTTTTGCTTCTGTTGAAGAAAGAGAAAGAGCTTGTTGTTTCTTACAAGCCCAAATGACAGGTCCAGATCCCAGACTAAAAACATAACCTATAGTATACTTTCGATCATCAGGATCATCGACCCAATATGAATCAGTGAAACCAACCAACAAAGGTGTCCCCCTTGTATTGTAATGAATCCCAAACTGAATTGTACCTTGAATATATCGAAGTATCCTTTTTGCTTCTTTCTAGTGAATTTCATGAGGTGTTTTCATATAATGGGCAACACGACGAATGGAAAAGGAAAGGTCAGGACGAGAATGAGTTTAAGTATAAGAGACTACCAACAAGCTGACGATACAAGGTGGCATCTACTTCAGGGGAAGTACAAGTGTAAGAAAGTTTGACTCCAAATTGGAAGGGAGAAGGGGTTGGTTTACAATATTCCATGTGAAAGCTATGAAGAAGGTCACAAGCATACTTAGACTAGGAAATAAATATTCCTTCTTTGGTTTGCAAGACTTGGAGACCAAGAAAATAATGCAAATGTGCTAAGTCTGACATTTCAAAATTTTACTTAAGACTAGATTTCACATCGGTTAAAAGCTTAGGGTCACTACCAGTAAGGATAAGATCATCAACATAAAAGAACAAGTATGATGAGATGGTTTCCTACTTTCTTGGTATAGACAATGGGGTCAGAATGGCATTTAGAAAAACCAATGTCAAGGAGAAAGCTATCCATTTTGGCATACCAAGCTCTAGGAGCTTGCTTAAGGCCATATAAGGATTTCTTAAGGAGACAAACAAGGCTAGAGTTATTCTGAACATATCCAGGAGGTTGTTCCATGTAAATTTCCTCCTGTAAATCACCATGTAAGAATGTAGACTTGACATCCATTTGATGGACTTCCCAGTTATGTAAGGTTGCAAGGGAAAGAACAAGGCGGATGGAGTTTATTTTTGCGATAGGGGAAAAGGTTTAATTGTAGTCAATCCCTTCAACTTGGGAAAAACCTTTTCCAACTAACCTTGCCTTAAGTCTTTCAACACTTCCAGCTGATGCATACTTATTTCTATAGACCCATTTACATCTAACGAGTTTTCTTCCTTTTGGAAGAGGTACAAGATCACAAGTATCATTCGCCATTAAGGAACGATATTATTCATCCATAGCTACATCCCAATATGGATTTCCTGAATCTTCTACAAAATTTTTTGGATCATAAATATTGAAAACTTGAGCCAAAAGAGAAGAGGCTCATTGAAACAGAGAACATGTTCGACATTGATCTCTAGGATCATCGACAAGATCACCAGTTGCTTCAATGTTGAACGGACCCATCGAGGAAGCAATGGTGCTGGTGCAATTGGAGGAATATGATCAGGAGGACGTGGATTTTTATCCTCACTATCATCATCATAAACTGGATTTGAAAATATGTCAAGGAAGTTGGAAGTAGAATAAGGCACAATTGCTGAATCTGGCTCACAGGCCAAATCCTGGCACAACCGCCGAGTTAGGCTCCTAGGCCAAGATATTTTCATCAAATTTAACATCTCCTCTAATGATTACATCATTTGAATGTGGTTGAAGAAGTCTATAACCTTTTACATCTTCAGAATATCCAACAAATATGCACTTTCCACTTTTAGGCTGCAATGCTTTCCATTTTTCATCCGGAATGTGAGCCCATGCTTCACTACCAAACACACGAAAGTGACTTACATCTAGTTTAATTTTACTCCATGCTTCTTCTAGTGTTATACCTTGTAAATATTTAGTGGGGGTGCGATGAACTATGTAATTTGCACAATTTATGGCCTCAGCCCAAAATTGAAAACTTAGTCCCTTAGATTGGATCATACAATTAGTCATTTCTTTTAAAGTGTGGTTCTTCCATTCAGCTACAACATTTTGTTGTGGTGTATATGGAACAATGTGTTGTTGTTGGATTCCTTGTTCAGTGCAGAAAGTAGTGAAATTTTTGTTAACATATTCTCCTCCGTTGTTAGATCTTAACTTAATGATTTGATGACCAAATTGTTTTTTAACAAGGGCCTTGTAGGCCAAGAACATGTTAAATACTTCACTCTTAAGTTTTAGGAAATAAAACCAAGTGCATCTGGAGTAATCATCAATGAAATTTAAGAAATATTTGAAACCAGAAAAGGAAGCATATGGAAGAGGACCACACAAGGCACTATGCACAAGCTCCAAGGGAACTGAGGCGTGCCAAGAGGCACGCTTGTCAAAACTGTCCCAATGATGTTTTTCGAGTACAAAACCAGAACAAACACCATCCTTGCAAGATACCATCAAAATACCTATCACCATATTGTCTTTACATAGTTGTTGCAATGAGCGATAATTTAAGTGACCAAATCACTCATGCCAAAGTTTGCTCAAGTTATCACTATGAGCAACAAAAATTGAAGGAAAATGTGATGACCCAAAGTTGTTAAATTTGTACAACCTGGTAATATCATCAACAATTCCAGTAGCTAGGACATGTTGAGGATATTTAAAATCCTTGATTACAACTTGGTGAGGTGTAAACCGTTACATTTTTACCTTCACCAGAATGAGTGATTTGATAGAATGACAAGAAGTTGAAGGAAATTCCTGGGACACATAGTACATCACTAAAATGACCATTTTCTACTGGAACTATTCCAGATCCTACAGCACTTAGATATCTATCATCACCAGCAAATATTTGTTTGGTGTTACATTCATGGATAGTAGAAAAGATAGCTTGATCCTTAGCCATGTGAAAAGATGCTCCAGAATAAATGAGCCATTCATTTTGAGTGGAAGAAGAAGATGTAGTATAATAATAACTAGAAGCACAAAGTGCCTGTCCATGAGAGGTAGATTATGAAGATTAATCTAGGCTAATGTGGTGCTTCTTCACTGCTGCTTGCAAGGCTACCATCTTCTTGAAACACTTAGATTCATCATGATTATATTTCCCGCAGTAGTTGTAATGACGCTCAATCTTCTTTCCTTTTGGCTTGGATCCTTTGTCATTTTTTAAAGAAGGAGATGACTGAGAGGGTTTGGGACCCTTGTTTGGCTTATTATTGCAAAAGTTTTGATTCTTGGGAGGCTTGGAATTTTCTTTCTGTTGGGCCAATAAGGATTTTCTAGATGTATCTGCATTGTTAATTATTCCAAGATGAATGAGCTTATCTTTCTCTCTAATTAAGCAATCACAAAAGGATTCAAGACTAGGCTCTTGATAGCTAGCTGCAGTCAATGATTATTTCATGGAGTAAAATGTAGATACAAAACAGAATATGCAAGTCCAAGTTTGGAAATAATATGATAAATACATTGTTTATCTTCTCTCTTAATATTGCATTCTTCACATAAGAGTCTAAGAGTTTTGTACTTAGATAAATAATATTGAATGCATGAAAAATCACTTGGATTTAAAGAAATCAACTCATTCTCAAGTTGATGGCCTCAAATTTCATTGTGTTTACCAAATACAGATTCCAAATTTTCCCAAGCTGTATCAGGTTCATCAATTGCAGATATATGGAATCGCAAATCAGTAGAGATTGACATCCTGATCAATCCACGAGCTTCATCACATCTATTTGCCCATTTTATTTTCTTATCATCATCAGTGGGTTTTGTTTCTTCCCCTGAGGTAATTCTGAAAGTCCCCTAATTCATAGACCATACTCCATACGAGATTTCCATGAAAAATAGTTAGAACTGGTAAGTAGAATATCACCATGGGAGGCCATACTATAAAATAATGGTTGAAAAAATAGAAACCAACTGTTTGGATGCAAAGATATTGAAAAATCAGGTTCGTTAAAAAAACAACACTGAAAACTGATTCTGTATGATGAAGTTACGTTTGATCAAAGAAAATGTTGAAGATGTCCCCAATAGTGACATGGCAGATATAAAATTGACCAACTAAAAAAAAGAACCCCTTTCTTCCCAAGATGAACCTTTGACAATAAATTTACAAGAAAGTTGGTTTAAGTGAATCACTTTTACAATAATGTTACTTTAAATAGTGTTGCAATAAACAAAAAAAAACTTAAGTGACTCACTTTTTATTTTATTTTAAAGTGAGATACACTTTTACAATAAAGTAACTTAAAAATAGACATTGCATGCACTATTAAAAAAGTGGCTTAATAAGACTTGAACTCAAGACCTATTAAGGAATAAAGCAACTTTGGACCAAGTGAGCTAAGTTTAAAAGGTAGGTAAAAGAAGAGAATGAGGAATGGGGCTTTTTTTCTTTACTCTTCTCTCTCGGTCTCCGTGCTCGCTTATGTTTCCTACAAAGCACACCACAAACCAAAACAAAAAACAAAACAAAAAATTCCAAACTTGTGGGGTTAGATCTCATTAGCTTACCCAGAAATTCTATGTTTTGTATCTGTTTCTGATTCACTGCAATCACACAAGGTGCACGACAAAGAGCATACACAGCCAAGAAAAACCCTTTCCCTTTCTGTTTTCGATTCACCACGATCACGCAACGTACAAGGCAAAGAGCATACATAGACAAGGAAGGCAACAATCCGAGACCAAAAAAAGATCTAATAAAAAAACTGATAAAAAATATGAGTGTTTTTTTATATTTAAAAAAATAAAAATAAAACAAAATTGTCACTATAACATTATATCTTCAGATCTGCCGAAATGGGTGTCTCTGGTTCAAACGGAAATGGTTTTTGATGAAACAAAAACTATTTCCCAATGAAAACGGTGCTCCAAACACAATGGAACACCACCCACATGCCACAAATGTACATAAATTCCATAACTAGAAACCCTTTGAAAGTTTCGGCAATAACAGTTCAAGATCTAGATCACAACCGAAAGCGGCTCTTCATAAATGCTCTGATACGATGTTCGGGTACACAGGGTACTCCCAAAATACCGAACACCTATAGAAGTCACTCACACAAACAGATCATAGATCAACACACCTATTTTTTGATGTGGTTAAAACCCTCCAGAGGGAAATGGTCCACGACCCCAGCCAAATAGCTACTTGGAGCAATTTATTATGCAAAAGAAAGAAAGCTACAAATGAGCTTCTCATAATCGATCAAATAGCTAAGGACCCTCCATGCTCTTTAAATAGAGATCATGTACCAATCGGGTGTTAAGCCACAGATCAAGGGTAGGTATGATCTAAGAGAAGTTGATCGAGTGTTTACCTAAAGGATATATTACACAAGTTGATCTTAACTAACTCCTAAGTGTCTAAATATCCTAACACATTGATCATTCTCAGCCGACAACTGAGAATGTTGGGGAGGTCATGTATCCTTCATTGATGGGAACTTTTGATTGTCCTGCTCTAGTTCTTATGATAGGTTCTAGTCTTGGTAAGGATTCAACATCATTGAGTTCGATTCCTTTTCATATTTTGCATTTGGAGGATCCATGGACTCTCCCTTCTCTGAGTACTTCGTGTGAAGACTCTATACCTACCAATATTGAAATGCTGTTATCTACAACATTGGTGGTTTATCAAGCTAATCTTGGTCCTTTTGTAGATCCTATTCCTTCCTCTTCGCGAAGGGAGGAGGAGGACCCTTATACACTTCCTGCTTGGGCGGTTACGTCATCTCACTCACATGACTGCTTTGATGAAACTTTTCCAACGGATGAATCCATTCTCAAAGTTATGTCTGGCTTAGAACAACCTTGGGGAGAGTTGCATCATAGATCTTATTTTCTTCCTAATCTTGATCGTGTAGAGTGTGATGACTATAGGGCTCTTTTGAGCGAAAACGTTGGTAGGCCTGTGGTCCCACTAGGCTCTCCTAGTAAGTATGGAAAAGGGAACATGGCTAACTTGTCACCTATTATACCTATCCACATTTCTCTCATTCTTGGTAATATTGAGAATGTGTAAATTGGGGTGGATTGTTCCCCCGATGAGATTGAAACATATGCCAAGCTATTTAAAGAATTTTGAGATGTTTTTGCTTGGTCGTATGAGGAGATGCCAGGAATTGACCCTCGCATTGTCGAACATGAAATTAAAACCTATTTGGATGCTAAACCTGTTCGACAATGTTTGCGTGCACTGAATCCTAGGAAAACACCCGCTAGTAAGGCATAGATAGAGAATTTTCTTAAGGTTGGCTTCATCTATCCCGTTCCCTTCAATGAATGGGTGTCAATTACTGTTTCGATGGACAAGAAGCAGGGAACAATTCGTGTATGCACTGATTTCAAAGACTTGAACTGAGTGTGTCCTAAGGATAACTTCCCCACACCATTTATTGATCATATTTTAGATGAGTGTGCGGGGAGGGAGGTTTTTTCCTTTATGGATGGATTTTTAGGATAAAATCATATCCATATTAAGCCTGAGGACCAGCATAAAACTGTTTTCATTTGTCCTTGGGGTACGTTTGCATACTGGAAGATGCCCTTCGACCTAAAAAACATCGGAGCTACTTTTCAATAGGCTATGACCTTCGCGTTTCATGACCTTAATATCATAATTGAAGTTTATCTTGATGACTTAGCTACTCACTCTCGTTTGAGGGTGCGTCATGCTGATCAACTTTGCCCAGTTTTCGAAAGATGTCGTTGTTATCAAATTTGGTTAAATCCTCATAAGTGTGTCTTTTGCATGACAGTTGGTCGATTACTAGGGTTCATTGTTTCCAAAGAGGGTATTAGAGTCGACCCTTTGAAGGTCGAGGAAATACTTCAATCATCTACCCCACGTAATATTAGACATATTTAATGTTTACAAGGGATGGCGAACTTCTTGCGAATATTTGTGGTCAATTTTTCCAATTTGACTAAGGGTTTCATGTGCTTATTGGAGACATACACACAATTTATCTGGGATGAGCAAGCCCAGAATTCTTTCGGCACTTTAAAGAGAGCTTTGGCATCGGCTCCCGTGCTTAGTTTACCTGACTACAGCCGCAAATATTTGATATATGCGGTCGCGTCTCAAGAAACGGTTGGTATGGTATTGGTTCAAGAGGATGAGGAGCTTCAGGAGCATATCATCTATTATCTTAGCTGAAACATTATTGATTCCGAGCTTCGTTACACTCATGTTGAGAAGCTAGCCCTGGTTGTCGTCCATGAGGTCCAATGTTTGAGGCATTATATCCTTCTTCGCCAAACTGTGGTTGTAGCTCACATTAATCCATTTCAATTCATCCTCACCAAAAGGATGATAGGGGGAACGTGTAATAAATGGATTGTTATATTTCAAGAATTTGACCTCGAGTTTGTTTCGACGAATTTGAAGAAGTCATTAATTTTTGCTAAGCTCATATCTTATTTTCCTATTTTGGATGAAGGAGAGGTCCATGAGGACTCTTTCATTGATGAGCACATTTTTCTCATTGCGACTACAGATCCATGGTATGGGGACATTATCGTGTATTTTCAAACTTTGAAGGTTCCTTCTCACCTCTCGCAAGATGAGCGTCGACGTCTACATAATTAAGAGAAGAATTACCTCATTGTAAATGCCACTTTGTATCATCGTGGGGTTGATTCATTTTGCGTCGGTGCTTAACCCATGAAGAGGTTGAGTTTGTGCTGAATGATTGCCATGGAGGGGTGTGTGGTGGTCATTTATATGGGATTTCTATAGCTCAAAATATTTTGGGAGAGGGATATTTTTGGCCGTCCAATTTTAAATATTGTGTTAATTTGGTCAAACAGTGCCACCCTGACCAAGTGTTTGCACGAAACATGCGCTCGCATCCTTCCCCTTTGCATCCAATTATCACCACCTATCCCTTCACCAAGTGGGGGGTTGATTTTATGGATTGCAACCCAACTTTGGTTAGGGGGGAATTACCACATTATTGTGGTTGTTGTTCATTTTACGAAATGGGTAGAGGCTATGCCCCTAATCAAAGCCAAAAGTGATGGCCGCACATTTCATATTCAATCAGATTATCACCCGATGCGGTATCTTGAAGGAGCTTGTAATTGACCATGGAAGGAACTTTCAAAATAAGGTGATGGTTGAGTTTTCTTTGAAGCTAGGGTATAAGAAAGAGCACTCCTCTTCTTACTATCCTCAAGCGAATGGACAGGTTGAACCAGTGAACAAGTCACTTAAGTCCATTCTCCAATGAACTATCACATAAAGCAAGACCAATTTAGAATATCATGTTATATCCTACTTTGTGGGAATATCGAACTATGATTAATAATGCCATAGGTGCTTCCTCATATTAGTTGGTGCATGGGGTAGAGTCAATTTTACCTATTGAATGTGAAATACCTTCGTTGAAGCTAGCCGTGGTGCTTTTACTAGAGACTTCTGCATTAGAAGAACGTCTGGTCAACTTAGAGAAAATTGATGAGCAACGTCGGGATGCTTTAGTGGCTCTTGAGGTTAATAAGCGTCGTGTTAAATCCCAGTACGATAAGTCTATTTGTCCTTGGAATTTTAGTGAAGGTGACTTGGTCCTTTTGTGGGATCAAGCTAGTGAACCCTTAGGGGCGAGAAAGTGCAAGCCTATGTGGCGTGGGCCTTATGTGGTTAAATGAGTATTAGGAAAATGTGCTTATGAGCTATTGGATTATGAAGGGACAGCCTTGCTAGAACCTAGAAATGGTTTCTATCTCAGAAAATACTATGCGTAATTCTCAGCTAGGGCGGATGCTTTGTATATTATTGTACAGTTGTATAGTTTAGTTTTGGTTCCCTTATGGTGATCGAGTTGTTTGACTTGCTTCGGTTTGTTGTGGCAGATGTCAACAGAGTCTTTGGTATATGTAGGATTCCCTAATGGTTCTAGCCACCATAGTCAAAGCTCAGCTTCATCTGCTTGGGTGTTTTATACTCCTACGGTTCAAGTTTTGTCTTCAGAAGGTGTATGCTTATGACCTTCATCGAACAATATTGTCGTGATTGAGTTGTTGCGTAATGTTGTTTTGCATGGTATTAGGTCTCTTGAGGCACGTCTTGACTTGTAGTTAGTGGACTTACAGTTAAATGGTGTGTATCATATTAGAGATCCAACTTTATTACAAATATTCTTGAGAGTAAAGTTGTTAGAACGACAGTTTGAGAACATTACATACATTCACATTCCAAGAAATTTTAATCAAGTTGCTGATTCATATGCAAATTAAGTGCTAGATTAGCATTTGTTACACATACATTCAAGCATGAAAAACACATTTACACATGTAAATATAAATAATATATCATCATAAGTATTTTTCATTAAAATAGAGTCCAAAACGTGGTGTCATAATACATAATTTCATAATACAAAATTGGATCTTCTGAACCACCAAAATATACTACACGGTCAATATAACAAAAAGTACATCTAGTCTTTTAAGCCAGTGGAGGGTGTTGGTCATGATAGCACATGACATCTCTAGCTAGCCGTCAAAATAAGTGAGCCCATGTGCATGGTACTCCTACCACATGTCGTTTCATGGCCTTAGGCAATTCCTCTACTTGGGCCATGGGTATCGGCCTAATGAAGTTTGTATGGATGTTTTGGAGCATACGCTCTGCATCCACACCTATGATATCGTCACCCCTCCCCCTTTGACGATGACGAGGGAAAATGTCTGGCCGTCTAGGACCAACATTTGTGTATATATGACCAAGTATTAGTTTATGTAATCACACCAAAAACATGTCTTTTTTATTTCTTTATATAAAAAAACACAAAAAGAATTAATAATTCAAAAAACAAGTTTGAGTCAGGATTGTTACCTATGTCTCCATATGCGGATCCTAGTGGGATGAGCATATCAAGGTCTCCATAGAAGTCTATCCCCTTCTAGGGGTAGTCATCTATGGAAATGAATTGCCTATGCCACAGGAGGAAGAAATCTACTGAGTAGGGGTTGGCCACTCATCCCCATCCTAGTCTCCGTATGACATTTTCCCAACACAGCTGAGATGGATCCAGAGCACTGTGAGGAGTGATCTCTACTCTGGGGCTTATCCTCGGTACTCTCTCAAAGAAAAATGTACTAAAGATGCTAGTGAAGACGAAGTTTCTTACCCTTCCCATCTTGCAGTGTGTCAGCTGTTGTTTCATGTTTCCCAACAATGAGGTACTCCAATCATATATAGTAGGCCTCATGCATTCCACTACATAGTACATAAATGGTTTAGATTCCTGATGGAGGGATTCCAGTTCTGCAATCCTATCAAGTACCAATAGTATGGCCTTCAGCCCTAGGTTCTGGATTGAGTTTGTCAGGATTTGATTCCCAAAATTTTCGGTATTGGGGAGGCAATACACTGCAATGTATTCCTCTATCATGATTCCACCTACTACCCCACGAGCTCATAGGTTCACCACTTCCCCTCTGCAGGAGAGTCCTGTAATGAAGTATATATCCTAAACCTCTATGCTGAGGGGCATCCCATCCAGTTGGAATGTCTCCGTGTTAGGATCCGAGTAGTCTACTAACATTTGGAGTAGTCTTGGTTTTTCTCTCAAGCTACCAAGATGTAATAATTTGTACAAAACACAAGCCCTCAAATCTTGTTGGGCCAACAAATCATCTTTTAAATCCCTATCAATGTCTTCATGCTCTCTTTCATGCCACTCAATAACCATCATGCATAAGGAATTCAAATTTTCATTAGTTTTTCCTTTGAAAATGTCAAACACGGTCTTATACACGACTGTTTTCAAAACCGTTGTGTACATATACGGGTATCGAGGAATTTTCCGCATATGTCAAGCCCTATACATAAAAATCAACTGATTTTTTGCGTGGGTTGAAACTGCTTATTTTGGGATGGCATAAAATAAAAAATTGACCTTGAAAAATCAAAATAAAAGTACTTAAATGAATGAGGAGGGAATGATCATTTACCTGACCCAAGTGCTTTATGATTTTGTGAATCGTGGCTCCCGGAACTATATTTTCAAATTTTGGCTTCAAAAATACTATGTGGGGTGAAATGTAAAATGTTATGAAAAAAATATTTTTTTCACTATTTTATATATATATATATATATATTAATTTTGAAATTTTTACCCACTTTTGTATAGTTTTGACCATTATTGACATTTTTGGACCGTTTGGCATAATATTTGATGTAGGGACATGATTTGAGCAAATTTTGACCGAGACTTTGACTTGTTCATTCCTATCACAGGTATAATGTTGAAATGGCATATAGGTTAGGGTTTCACATCTATTTTCATTTATGCATTTCCTTATGACCGTTTCATCTTGAACTTAGGTACGAACCCACTCAGTGATGTCATGGAACCTTCATGTTGCTACTAGAAGTGACATTATGCAAGTGGTAGAGCTTTCCTATACATTGGCGCCCTAGTTAGACCCCATTTTCATTTGGTGCCCATGCCGATATTTTTTCTTTAGGTTTGGGGAGTCCCTTATAGTCCCGCCATGTTCTTGAGCAAAAGCTTCATACTCCTCTTGAAATTTATGCTGGCCTTTCCCCTCAGGGACTCCCTTGTATATTAAGTTGTGATTTCATTTCATGAGTTTTGCTTTCCTTATTGAGATTTATGACAGATCCTCGCTTCAAATTTATAATCCATATAGCCCGAGATTCTATCAATTCTATCCAAGCAGAGCCTTTTACATATCCTTTTTAGCTTGACCACCCTTTACTGAGAGGAGACCTTTCCTCGAGTGTCCTTATCCTGCACATGTTTCCTTGCATTAAGCATAGGTATGTTCCACTGCTTGGAACTAGTTTGCTTTCCCATGACACTTGTATCCTCCTAGTTGTACACTATAAAGCACTTTTATTCTTTTCAAGCTTTTCAACATTTGAAAAAGTACAAAATAATTTAAAAAACATACAAATCTGAATGGGAAATGATATTATATTTGGCAGCTATCGAGTCGTGTCGCCTTCGAACAAAGCACTGTATATCACATCCATTAGTTTGGTTGTTAGTTTGACTTTAGGAGCTATGATCGTTACTTTGAGTTTATCTCCACCGATTGGTTAAGATTCTAGTCCCTATGGAGCCTCTGTTGATGCCTCCCATGTCATAGAGATTTCCTATTTTTCAAATCAAGTCCATGCTTCCTACCTTCAGTCACCATTTGCCTTATGCTCTTGCTCGAAGGAAGTTGAATCTTCAAGTCAACCATTCCTCAGTTATCTTGACTTTGCATGTCGACCATTCCTGGTACAGTTACTGGTTCGTGCACATCTCATTTGTTTGAGTTCTTCGACAATATCCAGTATTTTTGAGTACCTCATGTTGGTTGATGGGGGATGCCTTAATTCCCTCCTTCCAGTGGATTCCATTCCATCGAATTCAGATCATTTATTTTGAAATAGGATTCTAGAGTCATCTGAGTGCCTTGAGACTTATAGTCATTAGTGGTAGGTTCTCTCACCATTGACAATTTTGGGGATACATCAATGTCCCCTGATTGATGGATTCTTTCAAGTGTTTGACCTCAACACATCTATTCACACTTGTTAGATTGCACTCTATACCTTGATTCCCATTATCATTATCGGTGGGTTATCTATCATCTATTAATGCTATACATCAATGACTAGTAATAAGATGATGGACTACTATGTTCAACCTTGACACATCTATTCACATAGTAGGACATGTACTCATAGCGGTTTGTGTAGAATACCTTCGAGATTGGTGGCATTCCATACATGCTACCTACTTGATCGTGCCAGTATTCATGAGATGTTAGCTGTCATGACTAGATTCCAGTGTATATCAGATATCTCCATCCATTATGGATATCTTGATCCATTGTATATTGTACGTGGCGATGACCACACATGACATTTGTATATCATGCCTATTCATGTCCATTGTACTCTTATGCATTTGGGACTACTATATGTATATTTGCAGTCATATGCAAAGATTTATCATTGTATTGTACTGATGAGCGGTCGGTTGTTCTACCTGTTTCTTCATTACTCCACTTCTGGGATGGATATAATGTATTCTAGCCATCATGTTACCCCTGTGACCTCACACATCAGGGGGGATTTTTTATAGCTGATTTTACCACACCTGGTTGATCACATATTTATGGCCTTCCCTGTCTCTCTGCAGACTCCTTGGACCTCCTTTTCCCATATTATACATTGATGTTCCAATATTATACATAAAAACCACCTGTTTATGCCTATATGTGACTTTTAAATCTATACTCGCGTGTACACACTACTTTTGAGCCAAAATCCGTGTACATAGGGAAATGCGCATAAAGCCAAAAGTTTTTGGAGTTTTCCTCATAGAGTTCTGAATATCTTGACTCTTGACTTTCCATATGCCTTGAGAACGCTCAGAATCGACCCTCCATTTCCTATTTGGAGTGCTATATATTGAGCCCCTTGGATACATTGAAGGAAGAGAAATTTGAGAGCAAGGAAACTATAGTCCATTGTTGCCTCACTTGTTATGCTTGAGTCTGCATCCCTTTGTCCCTTTGGAGCACATAGTGCAGCTCTTCCCAAGCTTGCCTTTTCTTTGTGAGATTTCTGTTGAGAGATGGAGGATTGAAGTGGTGGAGGCCCAGGTGGAGGACTCGGTTTCTTGAGTTCAAAGAAGTGTTTGCAGAGGTTGTCACTATTTATCTCTATTTTTATTAATAGAAATATCCATTTCTTGTCCAATACATGTGCATAAATATGAATTTTGTATCCATGGATGTATTTATTTTCTTATACATGATTGATTATATATGCTAGAGTAGGCCTGGCACTTGAATATATAGCATGCTTGTATTTTTTGTTGTTGTTGAGAATGAATTGGAAATACAAGCGTGATTGGAAAAGCTCAATGGGGATCTACATCAATCATCTGAAATAAGGTACGATTCATATCCCTTAGTGTTAGATGTCTTTATTTCTCTTGCATATTGGAAAGGATTTATTTCTGGTGTCATTCATTCTATTTTGGTACACCCCAAGCCATAGGAAGTTTCTCTCCATAACACTAAACATGGTAAATTTCCATCTCGATCTCCCTAGGATCTTGTGAACCATTTACAACCTTACAAAGATGAGATCAAGTATAAAGATAGAGGAATCTATTAATCCAGTGAACGCAATAATTCAGTGGAGTTTATAGGTTGTTTTAATGCATTACAGATCATTCTAGAAAGTTTCTGTAGTTGTTCTTTAGTTGGTTGTGGAACCATTCCACCTGGTTTCACATCCTAATGAAACCTTGTAGATCTTATTGTAACCTCTTTATGACCTTCAATAAGTAATTAATTGGTCAACATTTTGTTGATTCATAGCTTGAAAATGTATATTCCATAGCTACTCTATTGTAGGTTCCATATCCAATTTGTAGCATGTTCTGCAACTCCTTCAAAGCACTTTCTGCGGCTTCCAAAAACTGCAACAAGCTTAAAAGAATAAACTCTTTTCAATTAACCAAAGGCATCATAAACATACCCGTACTCATTAGTTAAATAAAAAATATGCAAGGAACATCATCACTACATACCGATACTAAAATTTGACAGATTACCTCTGAGGAATGATCAGTACAAGTATAAAAAATATGCAAAAGGTGGCTAAAAAGACTATAAAAATGATGTCATATATGAAACTCTTCATATCCACCTAGATAAAGGGTTTGCATGTACCCATGCAAACAAGACTAAGCTTCACTATTAGAGATGCTTGGGGACTTGTTCCTAAACTCCTCACTCCATTTATAAGAGGAGTATCCCTCTTTATCTGATGTGTAAAATCCTCTTTGCTTAGTAACAATACTCCAAATTTCACTATCCTTTTGATCAGAGAGAGGGATTCATAGTATAAGGAAATGAAATATAAGTCAAATCCATTTGTATTTATTCACCTGTAGGAAATTACGATAGATATGACTTTGTCAAGGGAGCATGGATTCCAATCTGTGGCGAGGAATCCACTCTCTATAGTCATTAACAGTTGCAACCTGGGATGCCTCTAAGGAATTGACAAAGTCCTAGTTCTGCATGACCCTTCCTCTCTCTATGAACAATTTTCTAGGGGAAGGAGATCCTCTTACCCATAGGATATCCTCCCTCTCTGTATGATCTACATAATATGCAACATTATTCCATCTAAGTTGGTTCCTCATAAAGGACATAAAATCCTTGAGTTGCACATCTCCTACATACGGATTTGGATCCCAATCATTATAGTTGAACATGACTATATTATGCAACTACAATTAACACATTATACCCCTTTCCTCTTCATTACCCCTATAAAAGGAATTAATGAATAGATCTTGGGTTTCGATTTGGTCTGCATGTCCTTTTTCCACTGTGGTAATCCTCAAGGAGATCAATGGTTCTTTTAAGAACACAATACAGGTTTGAGGGGGCTCTTAAATTATTCATGGCATGTCCAATATAGATTAAGTAATTTTTTTCATACAAGAGCTTATCAATCTCCATACTCAACCTCCTTCAATCCATAGTGTAATCATACTCCCTAACTTCCATTCATGATTCCTACATATTCCTTTCCTTTTCATCCATATCCTTCAGGAGTTTCTCCTCCAACTCCTTTTCTCTTTCCTTTAACTAGGACACCCTATTTTTTTAGTTTTCAATTTTGACAGAATCAAAAGGCTTCCCTTCAAGAGTTTCTATACCCATTTCCTCTTTTTATCCAAGTTATTCCATTGGCTCTAGGATTATTTGTTTGCCATTGGTCCTAGCCTCCTTTTCCATGGATGGTTTCTTCAATGCTTCATCTTGTTATGTCTCCATCCTTATGGTGTCCAACAAAACTTCCTTCCTTTTGGGATCGTCAAACTACTGCAATTCCTTCCTTAAGGCCATAACCTCTTTAGTCCATTTTTTATAACCCAACTTCAATTTTTTTGGGCCTTTTTCAACTCATTGTAATATTTTCTATATTTCCCCAACAGTAAAGGGTGAAATATCCTTAGAATCATGCCCTATTTCCTAAATGGAAAAACTATTCATGGATCTTCTTGATCTATTATTTCTATATCAGGAAATTCATTGACCTCTTGTTTTTTAATGGGTGATGGGATTTGACCTTTGATAGGTGACCGTACCCTCACTCTATTCCAATCCTCCCTGCACTAAATCACTCAAATCCCTATAATCCTCATCAAACAATTTTTCTTGAGTTTTTATCTCTTCCCTAACTGTGCTATCTTAAAAATTGATAGATATCGATCTTGCTTTGGGTCGATTAGATGGGGTAGATGGGTTTTCAATTTTTGAACCCTTCTTCCTTGTCCTTTAGCCAATGTTTCTTCAGGGTTCGTAACTTGAAATAGATCCTCCTTATTTTTATACATTGATTTTTGTTGTGGCTAAATTGACAAGGATAGTTTAAATAACAATTCCCACGTTTGATTTTCCTTATGTAGGGTGTCTTCTACTAGTAACCTAGTGAACCCATGATGTGTCAGACTAGTGTTGGGGTTTCTATGTTCTTTGACCATTCTTCTCATTAGATCTAGGGAATTCCATAAGAAATAAGGTAAATTGATATAATTCCAATGCCTTAAATTACGTTAAAGTTATAACCATACTAAAAACTAAACCGACCTTCATAGGTAATTATAAACTTGATGACATAAAGAGCCACTTGATCCCATGGTGTTTGCAATGAATTTATTTGAATCCCCTTCTTTGATCCTTGCACTTTCTCCCTGGTTTTAGGAATTAATTTTCAAATGGACCTATTAGTGTTCTTCTCTTGAAGCATCTCTCACCTTCTTGTGATAGCCATGAAACTCTTGCAATCTCCTCTTCATCGACTTCAAAATTCAACCCCCTTACTTCTATGGTTGACTAAGCATATGTTCTAGTGAACTGCATTTCAATCCCAATATCATTTGTATTCATTTTTTCAAAGCAATATAGACAACATGCTTTGTGAAAAATACCTATCACTTCTCTATTTCTATAGACCTCATTTTCATTTTATGGTTCGCTATATGTCGGGTAGCCCATTGCGCTTGAATTATTTACTAGGAATCAAGGGTCTAATATGAATATTTGTGCTTGGAGGTTGGAAAAATTATTAACAGGATCAGGAGAAAAAAAACATGCAGGCTCTTATGCTCATAAGGGAATAGGTTATAATGTTTCAGTAAGGTCAATATATGCACACCTCACACTAATTTGAGGTGGTATCTTTTCTTGTGCGTGTGGAGGTTCATTATGGAATTGATAACTTGGTTAAATTCAATAAGGTTTATGTCATAGCTTAAATATTTCGCTAGATTCCGCAGTATATCTACCCACCCCAACCAGGGATAAACACATCCATGTGTTGACAATTAGTGTGGAAATGTACTGATCAATTAGTTCATACTATTAAATACCAATGAGGGGTGGTTACATACCTTAGCTACTTGATATATGAATGTGGTATTTAGATTCTTGTCACTGGTGTCGATCAGCATTATGTTTAGAATGTTTCCATACATGTTCATAATATTGTTGTTTCCTTGTTTGACATTGATGTCATTTTCGCTGGAACATTGACCTTTGCATTCTCTCAAGTCTAGATGTGTTATTTTTGGCGGNGTAATGTAGAATATTTAGAAAACTAAGTGCTGATCCCCACCCCCCAATATTAGTAATGTAGAATATTTAGAAAACTAAGTGCTGATCCCATGAATTGATGATGTAAGATCTGCAGCTGAAGAACTATTGGAGCCCATGAAACTGACGATGTAGGACGCATAACTGAAGCTCATGCAGTTGTTGATGTAGGATCTGTATCAAAATCTCATGAAGTTGATGATGTAGGATATATAGTTGAAAATCATGAAGCTATTGATGTAGAATTTGTAGGAATATTTATTTTCAACTATATCTTCGCAAGGCTTATGCAATTCTATTGTTATCCATTTTTCTAGTCTTCTAATTCCATCGAACCTTGATTTCCTTGTATAATGTTGAGGAAAATATCGTATCGCCCCCTTTTTTTTGTTACCAAACCTGGTTTGAATATAATCCTCGTCCATCTTTAGTAGAACACATCAATCACCTTTTCTAATTAATTATGCATTTATCCTATTGTGACCCTTTTTGTACTCAGGAGGCTACTCCAAAAGAATGATTCGATGATTGAATATTTTTTCATATTATCTGGTAACAATACAAATTTTAACCATTTTCAACAATGTTGGAGGTCAGCCACATCAATAAAAATAGCAATGCTTGTTGAAAAATAGTAAGATCATTCTCAAGAGCTTTTATTGTAGGCTCTATGAATTTCAGTAAAAAAACTTGTTAATAGAATCTTTAGCTAAATGCAACATCTCGCTGATTAGGACAGTCATAGATATGGAACGTTCTAAGGAATGATGGGTGAGAGAAGGCGATAACTTAAAATTAGCACAAAAACTGACATAATTAAGAACTTTGATGGTTTTCAGTTATTTCACAGAAACTCCGTAGTAATATTGTAGTTGTTGCTTATTCCTTCCGTAGAAGCATATAAATATTCTTTGGTTAGCTTAATATTCTTTGGTTTAGACCTATAAAAATTCACACCATTTTATTAGTGATAAAATATTCTTAGGTATGCACCTTAAGAAGAGGTTTTCAAAGTCACTTTTAAAAAAAATTTCTTTAATGGTTGTGCCTCCAGAAGAGGTTTCCATAGTCATCGTTTTTTTTTTAATGGTTGTGCCTACAAAATAGGTTTTCATAGTCATAATTTTTTTTACAATGGATGCACCTCCATAAGAGGTTTTCACATTCATCATTTTTTTTTAAACCGGATATTTCTACCTCATAGGTGGAGATCATTATCTCAAAATACTTGGTACACCAATAGGAAACGAGGTTCTAGATGAACACCTCCTTGGACATTGGCTTCTTATAAGGCCTTAATTAATGAACATTGGATAGGAGTGTCATTTTTTCTAGTTCATCAATAGTTTGGATTTTGATTGTACCATTGTCATAGACAACTTCAATTTCTTAAGGTCACATCCAGTGGGTGCAAAATTTTCCTTCGAAGTCTTTGACTATGAAGTCATAAAGTAGAGCTCAGTCTCCTACCTAAAAGTGTTTATTTTTGATTAATTGATTACTCCATTTATACCTCTACTGCTAAAAAATAGTTGTGTGTTCGATGGTGTCTAGAAAAAGTTCATCAAGCTCATTAAGTTGTTTTAGGCGATTTTGCTAAGATTTTGTTAAGTCCATGCCTAGTTAAAATGTAGTTCTTAATGTTTTGATTTTAAATTCAATTGGTAGTGTGACTTGATTTTCATATACCGGTTCATAAGGAATCATACCTATGGTGTTTCTCCATGATGTCCTGTAATCCCATAAGGATTCTAGAAATTTTTCTGCCCAGTCTCTCCAATGAATCTACATTATTTTTGTGAGTATAGACTCCAAGATTATGTTTGTTTCTTCCACCTTCCCATCGGCTTCAGGGTGGTATGGAAAACTCACTACGTGTTTTAAATGATATTTTTTGGGAGGGATTTTATGATTTAGGATGTGAATTTTGATCCCCCCTTGGTGACTATCCCTTGTGAAACTCCAAACCTGAAAAAGATATATGAATATAGGAATTCTGAGACTGATTTTTTTGTTTCCTTCGAAAGTCCCCTATCCTCTACCCACTTTTTCACATAGTACACACCAAGATGTATGATTTCTGCCCAAATGGGGGGTTTATAGGACCAACAAAGTCGAGTTCTCACTTCTTGAAAGGTTCCACCATGTAGTGGCATCTCATCTGACTGAACCAGCTGCCCCATTCTTTTCCATCTATCACAACTTCATACCTATTCGTGTGCATCTTTGAATATGATAGTCCAATAATAGTATAATTGCAGTATTTTGTGGGCAGTTCATTTATTTGCAAAATGTCCACCATAGGGACCATCATGACAGGTTCTTAGGATGTAGTAGATCTCGTCTTCTTGAACATATCAACATATTATTAGGCTAGGTCTAGCGTAGAACATATATCCATCAATCTAGGAAAATCTATTGTTGTGTTACACAATTCGCAGCATTTCCTTTGGTGAGATATGCATCGAAAGATTACCTACATCTAAATAGTTTGCAATATCTAAAAACCAAGGTGTATTAGTAGACAAAACGAAAAAAAATTCATATGGAAAGAAATCATCAACAAGCGGTGATACATCATTATTATTTAATCTAGAAATAAAATCAACGAAGAAATTCTCTTTCCTTGGTATGTCCACGATTTAAATGTCGAATTCATGTAATAACAACATCCACCTAGTCACTCTTTCATTAGTGATATTATTCATGAGGAATTTAATGGAAGAGTGATTAGTGTGCGTGGTTACTAAGTATCATGTGATGTAGTCACTGAACTTGTTGACAACATAAATGACATCAAGGAACTCCTTCTTTGTCACTGTGTAATTCAATTCTATAGACTTCATATTTTTTCTAATGAAGTAGATGGAGTAATGCTTCCAAGATTCTTGTTTACCGAGCACTCTTCTAATGGATGTGTCGGAAGCATATATTGATATTATGAAAGGTAGGGAACAATTGGGCCCTCATAGGACATGTGTTGTTGAAACATTTTGTTTTTGTGTCTCCCAAGCCATTTGACAAGAATCAAAACACTCAAATTCTACTTTTTTAGACATCATAAAAAATAGACAGGCATTTTTGAAAAAATATGTACAAACCTTCTATAATAGCACGCATAACCAACAAATATACATACTTATTTTTATGTTCGGGGAACTAGTAGGCTGAGAATTACCCGTATATTCTTTATTGGGTCTGCTTTAGCACCTTTAGGTGAAATGCGATGGCCTCGTACAAATCCCTTTGTTAAAAGAATTTTACACTTTTCACAATTGAGACAAAGATTCACTTCCTTGCACCTGATAAGCACTTTTTCCAAGTTATCCAAAGCTTCATTAAAGTTTTATCCTTGGGAGGTAAATTCATCCATATAATCCTCCATGCTTTCATGAATGCGATCTACGAATATTTTGAGGACTGCACATTGGAAATGATGTAGAGGGGGCATTGCATAATCTGAAAAGGAAGAACTATGTATACAAATTCCCCCTATGGATGGTTGAATGCTGTCTTTTCTTGGTCTTCTGGTTCTATACTGATATGATTGTACCCACTAAAGTTGTCCAAAAATGAGAATTACTTTTTCCCAACGAGTGTGCCTAGTACTCGATCAATGAAAGGTAGATGAAAATGGTCCTTGTGAGTTTCCTTGTTTAGATCCATGTAGTCGACAAAAATGTGCCATTTCCCATTCTTTTTGCAAACTATAACGAGTGGGGACACCCATTTGCTGTCTGAGATGGGGTGAATTAAATTCACAACCAAAAATTTTGAAGTTCCTCTTTAACTATTTCTCGTAATGCAAGGTTTATTCTGTGTTGTCATTTTCTGATTGGAATACACTTGTCTTTGGTGTATATATGATGTGTACATAAGTTGGGATGGAGATAATTCATGTCTAAGTAGTCCCAAGAAAATTCCTCTTTATTTTTTTGCAACACTTTAGTGAGATTGGGTATTTGCTGGTTTATTAATGTAGCATTGAGTCTTAGGTTATTCCTTGGTTCAATTTCTATTTCTTTGATGGCAACATTTGTGGTATCAATGAGGGGATTTGGAATTATCTTAGAATTGGACGAACTAGTTAAAGAAACATTAGTTTGAGTAGCATATTTCATTAGAGATTTCAAATATTCATATATGTCTCTAGATGCAGTATAAGAATTTACCAAAAACTGATCGATTGTATCGTCCTTGGTTTGTTATTTTTTGGCAAGGAATTGTTCCATTGCAAAATGCTGCTAGGTTATTTTTTCTTCATCTGATTCCTCACCATATGGCCATCGTGGAAATTCTTGTCTTGTATTTAAATTAGTAGGAGGGTATAGTGTAATCTATTTGATAGCATTACCATGAGAGATTCTCATACTCCCTGATCGATAGCCAATATAGGCATCAACAGTGGCCAACTAAGGTTGACCAAGAATTAGAGGGTATTCCCCTAGATTTTATTTAGTCTACAAGACCATAAAGTATGCAAGGTACTCCCATGAGTGTACAAAAATGAGAACATATTCAATGATGCCTTCTAGTCTAACAAAAGACTGATCAACCAATTGCATCACTGTAGTGGTTTTCCCTATATTTGTTAGCCCTAGTATTTCCATTGTTGATTTTATCATTACATTGATGGAAAATCCCCAAATATATCAATGTGTTAGGAAGAGAGACACCATTGATTTGTAATTTTACCACTAGACTTCTAGGGTATGAACATTTAGTAGCAAGAGTGTTTCCCATCATTAAATATGTTAGATCCCCAACAACATGGAATTTTTGTAGATCTTTCTATTTCCTTGCTTTCCTTATAAGGAATAAATCCTTGAAAAAATTGGAGTAAATAGGGATGTCCTTAATAGATTGGAACATTGGGATGTTGACACTATTAATTTTTAATGGTTATATCAGATATTATAACATTTAGCATCATAACATCATAACCATAAACAAAAGGATCACTAAAAGATAGACAAGCACAACCACACAAAAGAACACAAAGATTTATCATGGGAAACCCTCATGGGGAAGAAAACACAACAAAAATTCCTCTGTATAAGATATATAAAAAGTATAAGACAAGACCCCAAATAGGTATGCCTCCCTCTAGAATATATATCTATCTCTCTCTCCTATGCGCTATACACAAGTGAGTGTGTTTTTAAATGAGGAACACATCTCCTCTATTTATACTCTTTTCGTCACTTGAATTTTAACCTAACAAGTCAGCCCCACTTAACTAAGTGGGATGTATTCACTTAGGAAGACTCAATACAATATTATATTATATTCATTAGGGTACTATTGAACCAACTTACAATGGAGGCTTTACATCATGACTCTATGATGACCATTTACAATAGTAACACCCCGATGGAGGAATAATAACATCTCCCTTGGGTTACATCAGTAAAATACATCTAGAATATCCTTTGAAGTTACAATATTCAACACTCCCCCTTAACAAGAAGGTTATTCTACTGACAACATCATCATAGAATATAGGAGAACAAAGATACAATATCTGCAACATCATCGAGGTTATATATCTATACGTCATAGGAAGTTTTCACAATTAGTAACCGAAATAATTACTCTTTAATGTCTTCATATTCTGCATCGCACGATCACTTGATCCTTTTGCAACAATGCTTTGACCTTTCGATCCTTTGTAGTAGCAATTCGATATGCTTATCCTTTGTAGTATTACTTTGATCTTATGATCCTTTGCAGCAGCACTTCGATCTTCTGATCCATTGTAGTGTGATCTGTCGGACCTCAACTTGTGTGCATTAAAAGTTTGTGTTAAAAGAATGCATTCAGCAGGTTAATTAATGGAACAACATTAACATAAATTAAATACTGAAAACAGATGGAAAACAAACTGATAAACAGATATAAAGAAGCACAGAATCAAAGTGTCACAAACAAAAGTTGATAACGGAGTTCACCCCCTCCACTGGGCTACGTCTCCGGGTCCCTCTCCAATGGGTACCGATCCAATTAATCTTTTTAAAATGGTACAAAATGGTTCTGGAAACAACTTCAGCAACTGTAAACATAATGATGTACAAAATCTTTAAGACCTTTCTCTCGAAATTATAATCAGCATTCAAAGACAAAGAAAGCTAAAATATAACAGAGAATGTCGACTTCTACAGCACAGCATCTGGACACTTCACAACAAAATTGATCTCTAAGCTTCTCATAACAGAGAAACGATACTCTGCACTCTAAAACAATCCGCCCCCTTCTCGGTGGCCAGCCTCCTCTATTTAAGAGTTTACCGGGAGGGATAAGTAATCGATTCCATCATCTCAGCTGTTATCTTTTTATTATTATTATTATTGTTACAACCATATGCTAAGTTGAACCATGCAATTCAGCCAAGTCACTGCACAAGAATTATGTTACCACAACGTTCCATATCCCTGAAACGTTGCAACTAACTCCACGCACATGTTGACTCACAACACGTTGCAATGACCGTTACGCATATATGTTGCACTATACCATAGCGTCACGCGTAACGTAACCATTTGATGTCCCCACTAACTTCACGATGTCGCAGCAAGTGTGATAAGTGTGTCGCAGCTAAGTCTATCACAGCAGTGTGATAAGTCTGTCGCAGCTAAGTCTGTCACAGCAGTGTGATAAGTCTGTCACAGTAGTGTGATAAGTCTGTCGCAACTAAGTCTGTCGCAGCAGTGTGATAAGTCTGTCACAGTAGTGTGATAAGTCTGTTGCAGCTAAGTCTGTCACAGCAGTGTGATAATTCTTTCACAGCAGTGTGATAATTCTGTCGCAGCTAAGTCTGTCACAGCAGTGTGATAAGTCTGTCGTAGCTATATATATGAGTTAAAACATATGTTATGTTCTTTGAACAATAGATTAAATACCATTGTACCATATAGGTTCAGTGTAATTTGAAGATGAATAATCCACCGGATCATAGTGGCACTTCAATATTCTCAATCCTTTGGGGTAGCACTTCGATCTTTCGATCCTTTGCAACAACAATTCGATCTTCTTGGTCCTTTGCAGTAGCACTTCGATATTTTTATACTTTGTAGCATCACTTTGATCTTCTTGATTCTTTGCAACATCACTTTGAACTTCTTGATCCTTTGCAATAACACTTTGATCTTCTGATCCTCTGTAGCAACACTTCGATCTTCTCAATCCTTTACAGTAGCACTTCTATGCTTTCAATACTTTTTCAGCAGTACTTCAATCCTTTCGATCCTTTGTAGCAACACTTCGATACTTTTGATCCTTTTACAGCAGCACTTTGATCCTTTTGATCCTTTTGCAGCAACACTTCGATCCTTCTTGATCCTTTGTAGCCTCACTTCGATCTACTTGATCCTTTTCCATCATAATTCTATATAATTTATCCTTTGCTTCCATGCTACCTGCAGTACACATGATCTATTTGTGGGATGATAAATCCCAATCACTTTAGGATATAAGTCCATGGATGATGCAATCCTCCATCATCATGATCCATGATATGGATCAACTGAATCATCTACAACTAAATGTAGATCTTGACCGCACCTAGTGCAGGCCCTATCATCCATGAGAACTCATTGTAGATCATCCATACCACTAAGGTTAGGACCACTCCCAAGTGAGTGTTATACTATGGTATCTACACTAGCATGTAGGTATACTCTACCATGTAAGAGTATTGTCTGTGTAGCAGATCTTGATCACATTAAAAATGTTGGCCGTCATCATAGAACTTCCATACCACCAAGGTTATGACCACTCCCAAGTGAGTGTTATACTACAATGTCCGTGAGGACTCATCATAGAGCATCCATACCACAAAGGTTAGGACCACTCCCAAGTGAGTGTTATTCTATGGTATCTACATATGAATGTAGGCATACTCTTCATACAATAGTATCGCCTGGAGAGCAGATCTCTCTTACATACAAAATTCCAGTCATGTCTTCCACGAGGACTCTCTATAGAGCATCCATACCACAAAGGTTAGGAGCACTCTTGAGCGAGTGTTATTCTATGGTATCCACAACTGAATGTGGGTACTCTCCATGTGAGAGTGACATCTACATGTCCATCCTTGTTGGAGTCATTTACCCAACATGCACACTTATTTGGTCAATTTTGGCCTATTTACCCACTATCCTAAGTTTAATTGACTTACTTCTAATAAGATGAGCATACTATGACATCAACATGAGCACACCTCTGCCCTCCTTCAGTCAAGGATGAAAACTAAGCCTTCTCCTTCATTTAGGGAGGCTAACTGGGATTCCTCCTTCAAATAGGGAGCATTTCTGGGGTAATCTGAGTGTCATAAATGCACCTAATTGCAAATTGATTGTTACAATTAGTTAAGTTGAGTTGTGAAGGTGCCTCCATTCATTATTTGAATATTTTTTGTCATTATTTATGAACTCGATCTAACACTCGCGCCTAAAAATACTTCTGATGACATGTGTCACTTCAATTAACTCCATCGGAGCTACTTGGAGTTGTGGACATGCAATTACATGTGATGAGTCACTTTCAGTTAGACTCGATCATCTATTGCACTCCGATTCAGTTAGGACTAGTGAGAGAGTCAGTTATTGATCATTTTAGTGGTTAACTAAGTGTGTCGATTGTGGCTCACATTCAGTTAAGCTACACCCATTCATTCAATTCGGATGACCTCCTTGGGAATTCGAATTGTCTTGGAATTCATGCACCTTACATGACCATTGTATTGTACTTATCATTATTTTATTTATTATATAGAGCTGCAACATTCTATTGCAGAACCATTATTCCATTTTCATGCTTAATTGTCTAAAATCTCTTATGAGATCGTGTTTTAGTCCCTATACTACTGTGACTAATTAATATAGTATCAGAGCTCATGGCTGGACGAAGCTCATTCTCTTCAAAATCATGGTTTTTGATGGATATTGCATGAAAAACTGAGCAAAAGCTCAAATTCCAGCATTGCACCAGAAGCATAAGGTTTACCACTTAATACCCCAAGTTAAGGAATTGTTTATCAAGATTGCTTGATCAATGATGTTGGGTGTGATGAAAACCTAAAATGTGCAAGTTGTTAGAACTTACGGTGAATTTATTGTTTTGATTTACAGGTTTTACAGGTTCACTACATTTTCTATAACATTTTGATATGGCCTCTCTCGTAGATATTTTGACTCTGTTCAATTTCCATCAATGGAAAGGAGACATGGAGATCTAGCTACGTGCCAAAGGACTCTACCGGGTCACTATGGACACAGAAGAAGAGCCTACTCATGCTATATACAAGGCTAGATTTTTGAATAAGAAAGATGAAGCATTCAGTTTCTTGTGTCTCTCTATCTCCAAGGATCTTCTATTCCACCTATCGGGATTGAATACTCCGAAAGAGATTTGGGACCAAATTGCCTCCCTGTATGGAAAACAGGATGACTTGAGGGTTTATCATCTTGAAAATGAGTTGATGTCTCTTCAACCTGGCAATTTTGAGACCCTTAATGATTTTTTCACAAAATTCAAGCATATAATCCTTCTACTGAAGTAGTGTGAGGTGAAGAACGAGGATGATCAGCTCATCCATGCTATTCTCTCAAAACATGGAGCTGACTATTTGGTTTTTGTTTCTACATTCCGTTTGGGGAAGCTCACAACCCTTGGATGGAAGATGCATTCACTCGATGCCTTCATTGAGTCCCTAAAAAGCGAGCATGATAATCTTGTCCAGATGGGGATCATCGGATCCTCTTGTGATCAAGCCCTCTTTGCTTCAGGACCCAAGGATCCGAAGGGGAAAGGAAAGCAACAGAAGAACCCCAAAAGAAAATTCAAATATCCTAAGCCAAAAGTTCACAACTAGTAGCAAGAAGAGCCTTTTGGCTCAAAGAAGAACAAAAACAAAGGCCACCATGGGAAGGAAAAAGTAAAGTGTTCATACTGTGAGATGGGATTCCACCCTGAACATGCCTATATGTAAAAGAAGTTTTATGAAGGATCCATATTATCAACCTTCTCCCCCTTTGTGTGAGGATGGTTCATGTATTCAACCTATTCTTCCTTTTCGAGGAGAGTACATATATTCAACTTGTTCCTCCTTTCTGAAGAAGGTCTATATCTTTGACTTGTTCTTCCTTTCCCAAGAGAGTTTGTATCTTCGACCTATTTCTCCTTTCTAATAAGGGTCCATATCTTCGACCCGTTTCTCCTTTTCGAGAAGGTTCCATATCTTCAACCTATTTCTCCTTTCAGAGAAGTGTCCATATCTTCAACCTGTTTCTCCTTTCTGAGAAGGGTCCATATATTCATTGTTCCTCTGTGTGAGGAAAGATCTATACCAACATCACTGTTCCTCATTGCGAGGAAATTATGTAGTATCATCATCACTATTCCTCCTTGCAAAGAAAGTCTTTTTGAACTACACCAAGCTTGTCACAAAATATTGGTAAACACATCAACATATTGCTCATCGGTACTCACATACTGCAATTTTATATCTCCTTTCAGTACCAAATCCCATAGGATTCTCTGTCAGTTTTATGCAACTCTAGTTGTCATAAAGAATCACTGTGGTATCCAACTCCATGTCAAATAGTCATGACATTAGTTTTCCAAATCCATATGGATTCCCAAATAGCACAGCAAGTTGCTATGTACTCTGCTTCAGTCATTCTCATAACATCACTTGACTATTTCTTACTAAACCATGAGATCATGGTGGATCCTAGACAATAACATCCACTTGAGGTTCTCTTTCTATCTGTGACACTTCCTACCCAATCTAAATTCGTATATCCATATAATTTGTAGTCATGATCTCTACCATAGTAAAGTGCCAAATCTATTGTACCTTTTAGGTACCTCATCACATGCTTTGCAACTATCATGTGAACACATCTAGGTTTAAATAGATACTGACTCAATGTGTTCACAACAAAGCATATCTCTGGGCTTGTATTCGTCAGATATATCAATGACCCAATAATTTGTCTATACTTAGTCATATCCACTAACTCTGATGTCTCATTGGACAACAACTTCAGGTTGGTGTCCATGGGTGTGTCCATGTATTTACTATCCAACATATAAAATATTCTTAATATTTCCATAGCATGCTTTCCCTAGTTTGGAAAGATTCCTTCTAGGATCTGCCACACTTCCAGCCTTAGGAAATAATGCATCAATCCAAGATATTTCATCTCGAATTATTCAGCTAGATTCTTCTTGGAATATGTGATTTGTTTCTCATTTCTATTCAATAGATCATCCACATACAACAATAGTATGTTAGGTTCATCATCCATAACCTTGAGGTAAAGGTTAGGATCAAATTTACTTTTGGTAAATTCCATTATTGTCAAGAATATATCTAGTCTTCCATACCAAGATTTAGGAGCTTGCTTCAGTCCATACAGAGCCTTTTTCAACTTGCATACACGAGTCTCTCTATTTTAGACTTCAAATCCTTGTGTTTGTTCAATGTAAACCACTTCCTCAATCACACCATTAATGAATGTTGTATTTACATCCATATGGTGTAAGTCCCACTTCATCATGGAAGCAAGTGCCATGATAGTTCCGATGGAAGTGTACCTTGATCTTGGAGCAAATGTCTGCTCATAATCAATTCCCTTTCTCTCAGAGAATCCTTTAGCCACAAATATTTCCTTCTATTAGCAACATGTTTTATCTTGTAGATCCACTTGGAAGATACGACACTCTTGATTTCTGGTTTAGGTACTATATCCCAAACATGATTGGTATTCTTCCATGATTTCTTTGGTCATGAGTTCATCCTGTTAGGTCTTTGACATATCCCAATATTCTGCATTAAACCTTGAAGGTTGGAACCCACTTTAATCTTGGTAAATCCTTAGGCCATTTGGAATCTTTCCATCCTGTTGTATCATGTCGAAATCATAGATCTTTTGCAATCACTTCCCCTAAAGAGGAGAATCATCCTCCTTCTGCATTATGTACTGGAGTGACGGGTATCATCCTCTTCTACCAATCTTATATGTATCTATATTAGGTTACTAGATACCAAGATTCCTTTGAACTTTGTCAAAAAGTTCCTCTTGCACTCAACTGTGAGCTTGATGTCTTCTATTGGTTTCCATATTGAACCTTATTCAAAGGGTTAAGATATTCATCACTCTAGGTGATATTCAATATCCTTATGTAACTGGATGTTCTTATCTATGGGTGCCTTTTGATCTCGTACACATCCTATTCTATACGGGTGGTTCTTTGCTCGATATATACTTCTACTGGAGAAGTCTATTTGGTCAATAGAGTATGTCATGCCATAGTCTATTCTTTCTGAGACAAACCACAAACCTTTATTTCTATACTTCTTCTTGTATATCCATATGGATTATACTATAGACTTCCCATCAGGTCTTGGAACCATATCCTAGACATCATTCCCCGTGATTAATTGTTACTCTTTGATCATGGCCTCTTCCATAGCTAGAAGGGTCTTCATTAATGATGTCACTCAACTATGCCACATAACTAGAGTGTATCTGAGGCCTCTTACTTTGGTTTGGAATTCCCGCCATAATTTTCTTCATCTTGAGTTATCTCTCGTGTCCAAGGTGGTATTCATCTCTCAAGGTGGATCTATCGCTCTCTTATATTCTTATGAAGCTATTTCTTCCATCACAATGTCTCTAACCCTAAAATCTTTAAGTTCTTGTTTATTTGAGTGAATCTTGAATTGTCATCACTTGTTATTTGGAACAAGTCTCATCCTCCATTTGTTGTAGGAGGTTGTACATGAAATTTCCTACAAGTCAAATGCACCATTTGCATGGTTAGAACCATTTCATAGGACATATGCATAATGACAAATTCTTATGCATCATGAAACTATTTTAGCCAATAAAAAATTCATCCATATCTCACAATTTTTTTTTAGATTCCTTCCATATCTACCATAACATCATTGAGATTGTGCACTAATCCAATATGTCATCAAAGAGGTTTCATTCTATATAAGTAGCAATGGTGATTTGTATAGCACCATGGGCTACTTACCCATAACATGCATATTAGTAGTATACTGTCAGTAATGCAAACATTTTATCATGCATAATACACAACATATATAGGAAAGATAATTCAAATACTTATCTTTTTTGTTTGGAAAACTCATTCTTGTGCTTTTTCTTCATCTCCTTTTGGATCTGCAGCTCCTACTTTGACCAATGATATTGCTTCAATCTGTTGCTTGCTTGAAAGCTTTTATGGAATGATGCTTCTAGAGGGCCTAGTGTTTGATAGAAAAACCCTAAATTTTCAACTTAGGTATATTTCAGATGTGATTGGATATTAATATGCGCCTCCTCAAGGTGAGCTGAGAAACATACTTATTTTCCCAAAACTGTGATCAGAACTGCAAAATATCTGATGCCCTAGTTTTCTTCAATTTCTTCTGCAGAATCTCCTGATATTGTTTCTATTGTATCTAGGAAATTACTACACCTCTATGTTTGAAAATTCACACTAAGATATCCAGGTCTCTCTTCTTTCCAACCACATAGTTTAGAGAATAATTGGTTTCACCAATTGGGACTTATGCAAATTTTCCCAAGGTGACTTATTTCAGGACTATTCAATGTAGTGAACTTGTATGGATTCCATGTGTCACCATTTCACCTTCGAGGTCTGAAACCTTTACCACAGAAATTAAAGTCTGTTCCCTATATGTAACATCTTGTGAAATTTCATTTGGAACTTTGTAGCACTAGATATAACAATTATGCCTAGGTCACCTATTTAAGACTGAATCATGGGAGAGGTTGGAACCTTGATTTGGAGGAATCATATCTCCTATATTATAGCAAATCAGAGGCTGAAACTCTCACAAAGGGTACATCATGAATTTAACTTCATATTGTAAACGTTTTGACTCGTGATCCTTCTCCAATAGAGAGATATAGCGAAAGTACCAACATGACTAGTTTTAGTCTTCTAGGGTTTGCAAGCATTAAACCCTAATCTTCAATAGTTGTAGTTGTAGCACTATTTCAGCTGCACAAAGACTTATTTCAGGGTAGCTCTAATACCATGTTAATTTTTAGTGGTTATATCAGATCTTTTAACATTTAGCATCATAACATCATAACCATAATAAAGGATCACTGAAATATAGATAAGCACAACCACACAAAAGAACACAAAGATTTATCCTGGGAAACCCTCATGGGGAAGAAAACCCAGCAAAACTTCCTCTGTATAAGATCTATAAAAAGTACAAGACAAGACCCCAAATAGATATGCCTCCCTCCATCATATATATATATATATCCTATGTGCTATACACAAGTGCGTGTGTTTTTAAATGAGGAATGCATCTCCTCTATTTATACTCTTTTCGTCACTTAAATTTTAACCTAACAAGTCGGCCCCACTTAACTAAGTCGGATGAATTCACTTAGGAATACTCAATACAATATTATATTATCTTCATTAGGGAACTATTGACCCGACTTACAATAGATGCTTTACCTCATGACTCCATGATGACCAATTACAATAGTAACACCCCAATGGAGGAATAATAGCATCTCCCTTGGGTTACATTAGTAAAATACATTTAGAATATCCTTTGAAGTTACAATATTCAATAGACACATGTTTTGTGTATTTCTCTCAAGAGTTCAAATTCTAGCTAAGTCAAAGGTTTGTCTATGTTTATCCTCTCAAGATATGCTGGATGTTGTTGTTCCTTTGGTAGTTCTGGCTCTAACGGAGGGGGGGGAGGGATATTTTCCTCTAGGTGATTTGGTATAATTTCTTATGTTTTTTTAGTTTCATCTTTTATGATTATAGGAAAGGAATTATTATTAATATTTCTCTGAGAATTTAATTGAATATCGTGGCATTCGATGGAGGAAATGGAATATGTGGGATAATTTATTAGTTTTGCAGCCAATAATGGCTTCCCCACTTTTTTTTGGTAAGTACAGTAATCACATTAATAAAAAATAAGTAAAGCCTTCTAAAACCAATTACAAGGTACAAAATCAAATTTTTACATCTTTAACAGAGTTGATGCAAAATGGTAATAATAAAACTAGACCTCCCTAACCCCATACTTCATTTCTTCCCATCCCACAGACACAAATGTTGCTTACTTCCCAACCCACAGACTCAATTCTTAAAGAGAAATGACGATCATTTTTAAAACAGCTCAGTCAAAGCCAAAAAGTCATCAGCATTACAATCAAAACCCATAGACTCAATCCCAAAATATTTTTAGAAACCCTGAAGGCTCATATTTCAAGCCAGTACCAAATCATTCAGGCACCATCCACCAACTTGAGATAATATAGATTATCAAAAAACACTGACAAACATTACAAATCCAATATTTAGGATCGTCATAAGCTGGACTATTCAAACCAAAATAGGAGATCACTATATCTGATAACACTGATAAAGTTGCAGAAGATACCGTCCCTAAGAACAGACCATAGTTATGCAGATAAGACATAAATCCAAGCAAGAGAAGAAACTCCATCAATATCATTAGAAACCTCAAAAAAGAACCAGAATCAAAGGGATAGTGGCCCCAAACTTCAAACTATAGAAGAATATAAGATAAATATTGACCAAGGTTCTGAGAGGAACTAGGACAAACTGGTTTTGCTGCACCAGAGATCGAAGAAGCAGGAAATTGAAAACCCAAGCATGCAATCAGGAAATCAACTTTATCTTCAACCTACTTAACTGAAGCTTCCACAGAATGAATCGACGCAGAGATAACAGTCTGCCAAGACTCAAGAGATGGATTACCTGAATCAGGAGACTGACAATCCCACTCAGCTCTACCCACCAAGTTTTTCATTACCTAGAATAGTGCAACTGATTTTTCATAAAGACTCGTACAACCCACGGTATGGCCAGGGTCCAAAATCCACTCCTGCGCCTTCTTAGATTCCTGAGCCCCGGAAGCACCACCATGTCCCAGCCCCAGAAGCACCACCTCTTGACAGCAAATCCTATGATGTCCATCGGCCATACATTGAGCTCCTACCCTCACACATCAGGGGGCAATTTGTTAACCCAAAAATTCCCCACATAGATCTCTATGGCCTACACCACCCAAGGACACCACCTCACAACATTCATTTCACTCCATAAGACCTTCCATGACCTTCCATTTGACCCCCACACCTCCAAAAGAGCCCAAGGATGAATAAAAGGGCTAAAAACCCCCAAAAAGAGCCCAAAATAGACCCCTAGGAGCTAAAGCCCTAAAAATGAGCTAAAACCCTGAAAGGGGCTAAAGTTAGGGCAGAAGGGGATAAAGGCCCAAAAAAGGGGCTAAAGCCCTGACCAAGGGCTTAAAACCCTAAAACCCTTTGGAAAAACTATATAAGGAGGGTGGGGGGGTCACTCTAAAAACACTCCTCATTTGCATATTGTTATGCTGCCCGTGGATGCTTTGAGACCTCTTGCTCTCAAACCACCCACTCTCCCTCTCCTCCATCTCCATTTCTCCAAGCCATTGCTCCCCAACCAAGAGAGAGGTGCTCCCATGAGCTAGGGCATGGTGGCCCATTTCCACCCAAGTGAGGTATAACTTTTGTTTATGCATGTTTATTTACTTGTTTTATTTTCTAACCAATATTTCTAGTTGTAGGTTTGCCATTAACATCTTTTGTAGGTTTTCTCCATGATAGTATAGGTTTCTTTTGCAGGTTTTAAGGAGACAGAACCCTAACACATTTTCTGCAGAGGGGTTCACCAGTGCTCCATCATTTCTTCTTGTTTGTTTTTTGCCATTAGATCTTAGATTTAGTTTATAGTAGCTGCCATTTACTTGTTATTGCTTAGATTAGTTTAGCTTCAATTCCCAGCTCTCTATTTCAATCATTTTTACTTTCGTTTTTTACTGTTTTCTAAGGGTAGAAACCTACCCTTGTGCCCTATAGGAACAAGGGAGCCATTTTTACCCCTGTAGTGAGGAGAAATTCTCACTACAGCTT
Organism: Pseudotsuga menziesii; assembly: GCA_001517045.1. Classification (NCBI taxonomy): domain Eukaryota; kingdom Viridiplantae; phylum Streptophyta; class Pinopsida; order Pinales; family Pinaceae; genus Pseudotsuga; species Pseudotsuga menziesii. Next base: position 227,034 of record LPNX010241891.1, on the reverse strand, counting down.
TGGCAACTCCGCTGGGTCGATCCCACATGATCCCTGGTGCAAACTTTTTATTCTCAAGTTTTTAAATTTTTTGCCCTAGTTTTTCAGGAATGTCATGTTAAATCCATCTTATATTCTTGTTTATTTAAATTTATAGTTATTTTTGATCCTCCTCAAGGCCAATCCAAGCCCATTTGGCCACAATACCAGTTACTGTTGGCCATTCATGGTTTTCAAATCACTCAATTGTGCAAAAATGGCTGAACCAAATTTCTGAAAATTCACCTATGTTTGGGCTCGTTTTCTGCCCAAACAGTTGAGCCATTTGTGAATCTGTCCTCAACAAGGGGTAAAAGGGCCCATTTCTGAAGTGGGTTTTCAATTGTTTGAGGTATTTCCTCATGGTTTGATCAGAATCCAATTCGCAAAAACATGAATTTTACAGGTGCGCAACCCATTTTTGGGCTTTTTAATTACAGTTTCTGTTTTTATTTCCTACATTTTATTTCATGAACAATGTGTAAATGTTAATTAAATAATTATGGCTTAATAAAATGAACCTAGTCTAACTAAATCAACTTAAAATCAATGATCTTGTTGCCCCCTTCCTCCTCTACCCAGTCATCACCCTCTGGGGTATTCTGGGATACAACGAAGGGACAGCTTCTATAGATCTAGGCACTCCATGGCGTTTTTCCCATACCACTAAAATCAGGTGACCTGGAAGGCATGGGGGGTAGAGAAGGAGGGCTTCTCACGCCGCTAAGAATCCTCCCTGCTTGACCAACCTAGCACTTGGGAGGTGTCCTGAGGATCTACAGATTGGCTTAGTCCCATTGTGTTGAGAGCCCAACACCTTCTCTTGGTTGAAGAAGAATACCACTGAGAGGTAGACACTTAGTTAGGCCAACAATTCAGGTTTAATCACCATATTTGCTTACAAGTTTATGTTTACATTTTTGCAAACCAAATACCAGAACAAGCAAGCAAACCAACACAACATACCACATAATTAACCCAACTCAGTTCATGACGCTAAGTGAGCCTTAAAATTTACCAAATTTACACTAAGTTCAATTAACTTTGTAGTCTTTGAGGACATAAGTCCCTGACTGCTACAACTGTGGGAAATACTTGGGATTTTCCTAGAAACTCATTGTGAGGAGTACCACAGGAACCCCAAAGTAGCTGGCCGCTGAGAGGAATTGCCAAGTGAAATGGGCAATGACCCCTTCCGATTGTGTAGAGTTACCTGTGAGGAACAAGCCAAGCGCTATCTTTTGGCAGTCTTGGTGGCCGAGAGACCACCTTCAGCCAGTAGGAATCCATTGAAACTGGGGTCCAAATTTCATAACCACTGGTTTCATACACATAAGCCAACAAAATTGATCCTCCACGATCTTCCTCACACCTAAGAGGCAAACCACCACCTTTTGGAACACTCAGTCGGCACCATCGTAGCCATTCTTAGCGATCTCCCACACCATTAGAGGGCCACACAACCTCTAATTCTGATTCAGACCCATATGAGTCTGAACCAGACCTCCACACTGCACCATCTAGCCCCATGGCTACTGCAAACCCGGATCCATTTTTTGGCCTAACCTTAGCAAGTGGACCCATGTCCACATCACAACCAGCCACCCACAATGTGACAAGTAGCCCAAGCACAGTCATGCAGACTATCATTAGCCAATTTCCACCACCCATAGTGACCAGCCAAGCTGGTCCAGTGGCCAAACATGGGGGCAGTGGCCCCTCCACACACATTGTCCCACCTTCAACACAGGGAGCAGTGCACCAACCACCCACACCATCCCACCCACAACACTTGGGGGACTTGGCCCATTTGCCGTGGTACCACCATAAGCACCCCCAGCTGTGCAGATGCATTATGCACATGCAAACCCCACCCCCATTGCAGCCCCATCCGACATCAATTTGGGGTCAAATCTGCCATTCATGGCTTGTTTGAGCTTGCCTGACTTGGAAAGATTGACGAATGACCCCATCCGTCACCAAGATTTTTGGCCACCCACACCAACTAAGCTGCCTTTAGACATCCCAAAGTTTGAAGGCAAAGCTGGAGAATGTCCCCAAAATCATATAATGACATTCCATCTATGGTGCTCATCCAATAGCATCGTAGAAGACTCCATCAGACTGAGGCTGTTCTAACGCACCCTTACAGGTGCCGCAACCAAATGGTACATCGAGCTGCCACAAGCCAAGTACCTTGACTTCAACTCCCTAGCCTTCATGTTCCTGCAATATTTCTAGCTCGCGGTCAGATATGACAAGGGGGTGGAGATCCTGCTATCCTGTCGTCAAAACATCGCCACTCACATCATTGATCATATCCATGAGTGGCGGCGGCGCTGCAGCTTGTGCAAGATCCAACTTGATGATGGGATCTTCTTAGATTGGTTCCTCAAGACTTTGCTCCCGCCCATCGCCAAGGACGTTGCATTTGAACGTCCCCAATCTGAAGAAGAGGCCATATTGAAGGCCCAACAATTTGACCTCATCTACACCCAGTCGAGATACTTGTATACCGTTATCCCAGATGCTCCCCGTCCAAGTACCTATTACCGTGATGCATCGGGGGCATCCCACGTAGTGGATGGAATTATAGGGTCAGCCTCCCAACAACCACAGCCTTGAATGACACCACCTGTCGCGGCACCGCAACCAAGCAACACTACTAATGTTGCTTACCAAAACCAAGATCCGGACTATGCTAGAATGATGTCTCAGTCCGGAGTGACAAATTCCTATGCACAACCTGCACCACCGCAATAGGCTCAAGCTATGGCTTGGCTAGCACAATAGTATGTGTTGAAAATGCCCACATTCATGGCACCACCATCCCCACAAATCTACTATGCACCACCAGTGCAACAAGTTCAAGCCCACACCCCCGCTCCACCCACTCCACCCGCTCTATTGGGACAAGTGTTTGCACAACAAAACCATCCCAACCAACCTACCCCCAACAATCAACAAGGGAAAGCTAGAAATAACTGGCCCAACAACCAGGGCAACAACCAACTGTAAGGAGGCCGCGGTCAACAACCAAATCCTCCCAACAATGCTGCAACAAACCGGCTAGCCCAGAATTCCTCGTGACAAAATGCACCAAGGCTTAATGCTCCATTGTGCACAAACCAACCATGCACACTGTGTGAGGTCTATGGGCACTATACATTTGAGTGTCCCCTCATGGGTCGCACGAAGCAGGCCATTTGAAACAAGGCCCAACAAGCTTCCAACGCTACAAACCAAGCACAACCCAACCTAGCACCATAAGGACCTCCTCCCATGGTGCTTCAAAACCCACTACCAGTCCAAGGATTGGTGGCAACCGCTACCCCTCCCTAGGCCAATCCCAAAGCTCCGGGGGCACCGCCCACGGCCGAAACAGGTGTCCACCACCTGATGACCATGACCACTGAAGAGGTTAACTTACAAACTAGACGAAACCAGTATGGTACCACTATTGAACCTGTTGACTCATCAACAACATCTATGTCTAAGACAACCAAATTACCTCTCCAGTTACCCTTATTCCCATGCCCCCCCATACGCAGAATCACCAATAATGCCACAACTAGAGCTGTAGTCAGCTATAGCGTAGTGGATGATTTGGCCCAAACGCCAACCGCCATGTCCACTCTTGAGGTACTTAAAATGTGCCCAATGTAGCAGAAAGCCCTACTAGCCACTCTAGGGGTAGTAAACCCCTCCAATTCCAAACTGATCACCTTTGACACAGAAAACAGAGAGCTGCGCATGCCCTCAACTATTTCCTTCCAAATCCCGGTATCCATCTAGAACTTGGTTGTGCATCGATGCATAGTGGATGAGGGGGAATCCACGTGCATCATGTCTATCATGGTTTGGAAAAAGCTTGGATCACCAATTCTGCAACCATATTCCACGACTCTGCAGGATTATGATGGACACCCCATGAAAGCCCAAGGAATCCTCCCTCATGTCCCCATCACGTTAGCCAGGAAGACAGTCATGATTGACATTGAGGTCATCAATGCTCAACTGGATTAGAACCTCCTCCTTGGGAGGAGTTACATGTACGCCATGCGAGCAGTCGCGTCAACTATCTTCCACCTCATGATGTTCCCCCACAAAGGGAAGATTGTGATGATTGAATAGCTCACCTACCATGATCCGCAAGGGTTAACAGTGCCTGCCAACGTTATCCTGACCATTACCACCACTGAGCCGCAAGGGGCGATCACACATGCTAACGTCATCCCCGTAACCAACATTGTGGTTGAGAACACACCAGCTTCCCCATCGTTGAATGTGGGCCCTGGGTTGTTTACCGATCCCACCATGACGGCTCCTTTCCTGTTGGTGTCACCACCACCGACACAAAAGCAAACTGTGAACTTATGCATGGTCTCATCAAGCACCGCTGCACCCAAACAGCAACCGCAGCTGCAACCCCAACCACAACCACAACAATGTCCGCAGCCGCAATGCCAACAATAGCCACAACATCACCCGCAGCAGCAGCATTACCTGCAGCCGCAACCACAACCTCATCCCCACATGCAACCAAATGGGAGTTATGTGGGCTCATCTCCAGTCCATACAATTCCCTTCCTCTTTCCCCCACCTGGTGTCATGAGCAAGCCGGTCATGGCCACCTTAAGCCTAACCAACTTTACGTTGGGGATCTCGGTGTGGTATCTAGATCCACCAGCTCAACCAGCAATGCCTTAGGTTGTGTTAACTCTAGTGCAACCCATTGCAGTTGAGTCCCACCCCCCACTTGGTTCACATAGGCCAACCACCGCACCTGCACCTGCACCGCCCCAACCCAAAAGGGCCAAGGGAAAGAACACCAAAGCCACCACAGAACCATGACAAGTTCCACCTTGTGCAGTCTGCAAACAATAGGGCCATCCAACTCAGGATTTCCCTAAAATCCTAGTGATCCATGCGCATCTGGATGCCATGGATATGAATGAAAACATCCCTGTGGTTGAACTCCCAACCACGCCACTAGTCAAGAACAAGGCACTAAGGACAAACCATGCTTCCACCCTTTGCGTCTTGTATGGACATTACTCCCACCATTGCCAAGACCTCCCTAAATTTTGAATGGCTCTTGCTGACCTCTGTCACCATTCCCTTGAGTCTGAGATCACCTTGATCGAAGAAGTTCACCCCCCACTTCCTTCTTCAAACACTGTTTCCATCTACATGATATCCAGTTCTACAGACCCTCTTGTCTCCACCATCACCGATGGTCCATTAGACCTGTCTCTTTTGTTGTCTTCGCAGCCACAGCCGCAACCTTAGTTGCAACCTCAACCTTAGTTACTAGGGAAACAATGGGGTTCATTCCCGATCAACATGATCCTTTTTCTTTTTCTATTCCTTTTCTTTTTCCTACCATCTAGGATTGTGAGTAAGTCTACCTTGGCAACCCTCCATCTACAAGATTTCACACTAGGAGATCCTTTGTGGTACCTTGAACCACCTATCGTACCTCTAAGGCCCCAGGATGTGTTGACTCATGTTCGATCAATTGAGATGTTGTTGCACCTACCTCCAGGTCCATCAAAGACTCCTCCTATCTCTAGGCCTACCCATCTTCCTCCAACAGAGACTAGGGGCTAGGCCACAAAAACAACAACCAATACCATTTACATGATCGCTAGCACCAGTTGCCCTTCCGTCTTGTCGTCTGTGGAAGATCCACCTGATCTACCTCGGCACCACTTATGCGATGATGAGGAGATCTGTAAGACCACCTCCAGTTTTACCCCATTCCATTTAAACCATAGTGTGGAATTGGTTCTTCCCATAAAATACCAGATTCCATCACCCTGTGTTACCAATGACCTTTGTCTTGGCAAGGGGGCACACCTCTTCGCTGACTCAGATGATCGACTCTTGAAGAATCCATGCAACGGGCTCCACCTCAAGAGAGTCTATCCCTGATGAGTCCCTTATAGCGTAGTTTTTTCCATTTCTTGTTTTTCAACGTTTTTTAGCACAAGTTAGGGGCAACACCATCAGCTACCAATCCAAAGCCACTCAGAACCTGTTCGAGACACCTCTCACACCTCCAGGATTAAATTTCCATTTCTTTATGAGACCATCATCTCATGTTTAAACAGTTAATTTCAAGACCATTTCCCACAAGTCACCTCAATTCATGAGCCATGACATGACGATGTGAGTGTCTACGGACCGGTACTTGTATCACACTGCCCGACTGCTACTCATGCAAGCTGTCAGGCCGCCACCCGTTAAGGATTGTACTATACGTTTACTTTTTGTATTTATAATTGTCTTTTTCACCGCACCTTTTGCAGACATCTTTGGACCATAATCCACAGAATGCTTTGTTTTTATTCCATATATTTGACATAGAAGTGTTCTCAGGCCGCTTCCCACTTAGGAATGTAATTTTAGCTTTTACTTTGTATTTTTAGCACATAATTGTCTTTTCGATTTACTGCACCTTACGTAGACCTCTGGACCACTGTCCACCAAACGATTTCTTTTATTGCACTTATTTGGCATATAAATTCCTCCGTACTTGTACTTACATCGCATGTAGTCAAGTTCGTCCACCACAACACACACACACGCTCTCCTGACCTTTGTCCGAGAGCCACCTCAGTTTGCATGCCTCTACCACACCGTCTCATAGGCCTCTGCCGCGATATATCCCATGCATGTATTGGTATGTTTGAGAGCCTTCTACTCCGTCCATACTGCGTGGATGACCTTTGGACCTCTGTCCACCATCCCGACAGGGGGCACCGCTTGTGCTACCATAGTCGATTGACCACATTGGAGTTTTGTTTAAGCTCTTTTTTGACTCCTTAAAACAATGAAAAGATCATTGAGCACAGCTGTTTCCTTTCCTGCTCTCTAAAGTATGGGAAAGGATGTCTACATCATCTCATTTACCTCCTTTTGTAGACCATGTAGACCATTTCATGAAAAGGACCTCCTTGGGAAACTCAAGCCAAGACTATTCCCCTCTGCATACTTTCGTGCTTTCTCAGGCAGAGGGCCGTACTCTACGAAAAAGCTCACCACTGGTTGTTGTTAAGCTCTTTTCCAGCTGTCTCAACAAGAAAAGATCACCGAGCAAACTTGGTTTCGTTCATGCTCATAAAATTATGTGAATGTCTTTCCAGTCAGTATAGGTTTAACCTTTTCCGTCCCGATTGGACTACCAACGGTAAAGAAGTCTCTCATCCCCTCCAAGATGGGCGAGCTCTCCTATGTATACTTTTATCCTTTTTCGGGCATAGGAGACTACCAACGAGAAATATCCCCCACTGGAGTCTTCTTCGTGCTTTCAGACTCTCTAAAATTGAAAGCGCCATCAAGCACTTACCTTCTCGGGCTCGCCAAAAATCCATGAGATCGTACCAAAACGGTGTCCCTAGACACCACCCCACAGAAAACAGTTTGGTAGCATCCCCACATTGGGTCACCTTTGTTCAGAGTACTTTGCAATGTGTCTTCCTTGGATCCCATTAGCATCAAAAGTGCCCTCAGCCTCCAAGTATTTCCCATCTACAGCGACATGCCCAGTATTAGAGCTATGATCCCATTCCCATGAGTCAGTTTCATTTGCTGCCTGGTCTGCCCTTCCGTCATACTCTGAACAAAGGAATTTTGAGTCTCCCTCCCCCTTGCCCCTATTAAGTTTTCCCTTCCCCCCCTTCCCCCCAATTCAGTGAGTCAATCCACAGATTGCTTCACACCTTTCGGTTATCCCTTGCGCTCCTCATCAAGGAAAACACCATTGCCTTGACTAGGGGCAGGTCTCCCTCTATCGACGCCAACACACATATTCCAGAGGATAGACCCAGAGGTCCCTGTACCTTGGTTTCATTAACATCATTGATGAGTTCATTGGACCACTTGAGAGGAGTCCTTAGTGCCTCTCAGGATGGTTGTTTCTCACGTGCTCGACTTCAACTCCATCATTTCACCGTTGAGATTCGTACAGGGTTTGTTCCACACAGTACTCGGTCGAAGACCCTGGATGTCACCCGACTTTAGCACATTGGTGAGTCCACTTAAGGGACCTAAATAGGTTATGTCCCTTGTGATTTCTGAGTTGCATTGGAGACAGTGCTCAGAAGCCCCAGCAGTGCTTCGATATACCTTTATGATTGATACAACATACTTGTACCACAGAGACTTTGACTCTCAATCAGGGAGTCTACACAGCCATGTAATAGATCCAACAGATCGTCAATCATGAAGATGTAGCATTGCATGAGAATTCCATGGGTCCAATGTACCAGATCAGTATTGTATTCAGCCTCACATAGAGGCAACCAGCATTGTAACATCAGTTGTCTATGATCAGCTCTTGTATTTTAGAGCATAGATCAAATGATTCCTTTGACATTGTCATAAGCATGGGAATGCCTGCCTCATCCATATACATGTCACACATTTATTGTATCTCACCCATTCATGGGAACCAAATTAATACAAAACCAAAAGCCACCATGCCCCAGCTCCGAAAGCACCACCTCTCAATAGAAAATCCTATGATGTCCGTCGGCCATACATTGAGCTCCTACCCTCACACATCAGGGGGCAATCTGTTAACCCAAAAATTCCCCACATAGCTCTCTATGGCATACACCACCCAAGGACACCACCTCACAACACTCATTTCACTCCATAAGACCTTCCATGACCTTCCATTTGACTCCCACACCTCCAAAAGAGCCCAAGGATGAAGAAAAGGGCTAAAAACCCCAAAAAAGAGCCCAAAATAGACCCCCAGGAGCTAAAGCCCTCAAAAAGGGGATAAAACCATGAAAGGGGCTAAAGTTAGGGCGGAAGGGGCTAAAGGCCCAAAAAAAAGGATAAAGCCCTGACCAAGGGCTTAAAACCCTAAAACCCTTTGGAAAAACTATATAAGGAGGGTGGGGGGGTCACTCTAAAAACACTCCTCATTTGCATATTGTTATGATTCCCATGGATGCTTTGAGACCTCTTGCTCTCGAACCACCCAGTTTCCCTCTCCTCCATCTCCATTTCTCCAAGCCATTGCTCCCCAACCAAGAGAGAGGTGCTCCCATGAGCTAGGGCATGGTGGCCCATTTCCACCCAAGTGAGGTATAACTTTTGTTTATGCATGTTTATTTACTTGTTTTATTTTCTAACCAATATTTCTAGTTGAAGGTTTGCCATTAACATCTTTTGCAGGTTTTCTCCATGATAGTATAGGTTACTTTTGCAGGTTTTAAGGAGATGGAATCCTAACCCATTTTCTGCAGAGGGGTTCACCAGTGCTCCATCATTTCTTGTTGTTTGTTTTCTGCCATTAGATCTTAGATTTAGTTTACAGTAGCTTCCATTTACTTGTTATTGCTTAGATTAGTTTAGTTTCAATTCGCAGCTCTCTATTTCAGTCATTTTTACTTCCGTTTTTTACTGTTTTCTAAGGGTAGAAAACTACCCTTGTGCCCTATAGGCACAAGGGAGCCATTTTTACCCTTGTAGTGAGGAGAGATTATCACTACAAGACATTAAAGAGAGACGAAGTCTTTGAGTGAAAAATTCGGGCATTTCGTTCATTCCAAATAGCCCAAATCAAGAAATTGGGAAAAATTTCCCAAAGTTGATTCAAGATTTGACTCTGGAACAGATTCTTAGGCCAAGAAAGTAAGGTTCCCACTGGGTTCTTCCTAATTCGAGCATAATGATGAAACAAAACCGCACCATGATCCTAAAGAGGTGCCGAAAATGGACAGTCATCCAGAAGATGCAAAGATGTTTCCTCAGCTTGCTTGCATAGAGGGCACTGGTAAGGTCCATTCATCCCTCGTCTTTTTAAATTATCCCTGGTTAAAATTCCTGTATGCGTACCAAGCCAACAAAAAATAGTGATTTTTGGCCATAATGTTTTCCCCCAAAGAGTACTCCAAGTTGAATCAGCTGGGTTTTCAGAGGTCCGAAAGAGAAGGTTATAAGCTTCTCTGAGAGAAAATACCCCTTTCGGTCCATAACCCCAACGAATATTATCATTGCCTACCTATCTATGGATACATTGCATATTTATCTCTTCCTTTAGCCAGGAACATTCCTGGGATGGACCTAGTTACTCCAACCAACTCTGATTCACCTAGGACCGAGAGAGAACCTGGACACTAAAACCCCCAAAGGTCAGCTACTTTGCATAAAATTCTAGTGATACAAGCTTCTTGGATATTTGGACAATGCCTTATTCATTCCAACGAAGGGAGTTGTTGCCAAGCATCCTCCCAAAAGTGAGCATTTTGGCCATCAAAAATTTCCCAGAAACCATGCTGTTGAATTAGGCTGTGACCTGCCCAAGCCGTTTTCCATATGTGAGAACCAGCTTTTTCTTTAGAGAACTTAATTAATTCCTGACAATCCTAGTGGGGGGGATATTTGGCTACCCATAATTGATCCCAAGGTTCCTGGGAATGAGTTAGCCAGTGCCACCAAAGCTTATCTCCCGCTATTAAACCTGCTTTTTCAGGATCTCTAAGCCCTAAACCTCCTTGAGATTTTGGTTTGCATATAGTATCCCAATTGACAAGAGCCCATTTATGAGGATCTTGAGCACCAATCCATAGGAAATTTCTTTGGATATTCCTCAAATCCTAAAGAATAGATTTAGGTGCCAACATGGTTGAGAACATATAAGCAGGCAAATCTTGAAGCACTAATTTGACAAGAACCAAACGACTCGGCAAATTCAGAGATTTCAAAGTCCAATTATTCAACTGCTTCTTAACTTTATCCACTAGTTCAATCCAGGAACTCTTCTTCGACTGAGTATTTATAAGAGGAGTACCCAAAAAAGTAGCTGGAAGAAAACCTTCAGAAAAACCTAAGATACGACTAATATTACAATGAGTAATACTAGGAGTGTTAAAGAAAACAATCTGGGATTTTTGTGCATTGAATTCCAAACCAGAGGCACTACCAAACTGATCCAAGCATTTGCGAAAGCTAGAAGCTTCCTGGACAGAGGGATATCCCATAATTAGCATAGTCTCATCAACAAACTGTTGGTGAGAATGGTTGTCCCCATCTGGAGTTCCATGTAAACCTCTTATAGAGTTGGCCTTCTTTGAAGTAGAAATAGATCGACCCAGACTTTCAGCCATAAGAATAAACAAAAAAGGTGATAAAGGATCCCCTTGAAGGATACCACGAGCTAGAGCAATGATTCCTGAAGGAACCCCATTAACTAAAATTGAAAAAAATGCCAGTGAGATCAAATTCATAATCCAGTTAACCCTGGCCATATTAAAACCGAATGCTACCAGCATTTTCCTGATAAATCGCCAATTGAGTTTATCATAAGCTTTGGAAATGTCAAGCTTAACCAACATGCCCGACAACTTTTTATTTTTGATGGAATGTAAGATTTCATGAACAAGAATAATCCCATCCGAAATCTGACTCCCCTACACAAACCCTAATTGTTCTGGAGAGATTAGAGAAGGAAAAGAGGTTTTAATTGATTAGAAATTACCTTGGTAATAATCTTATAAATCACATTACAAAGGCTGATAGGACATAATTTATTAGGAGAATCAACACCCTCACTTTTAGGAATCAAAGTTAGAAAATTAGCATTTAATGCTGGAAGAATACGTCCAGATAAATGAGATTTCTCTACAATATTCCAAACATCAATTTTAATCATCTCCCAGAAGTGATGAAAAAAATTAACCGTAAAATGATCAGGGCCAGGTGAGGTACCTTCCTTCATCTGAAAGACAGCCTCTTGGAATTCTTGGAGAGAGATGGAGTTCATTAACGTTTGCTTTTATTGCCTTGAAACCAAGGAGGGAATCTGACTAGTAAAAAATTCAATGTCAGAAGAACGATCCCTTCGAGGATCAGATAAAATATCTGAAAAATGAGAGTTGAGTAAATCGTCAATTTCCTCCCTACCTTCCAAAAGGTTTCTTGCATCATTTTTAAGGGAGTAAATTTTGTTCTAAAACCTAGATTGGATGACAGAATGATGAAAGAATTCAGAATTCTTTTCTCCCTCACGAAGCCACTTGATACGAGATTTCTGCCACCAAAGGAGTTCCTCTTATTTTTCCCATTCTTCAAGTTGTTTTTCCATCAATCGTTCCTCCTCAAGTAAAGCTAAGGAATAACCTTCATTAAGCCCAATGGACTGAATCTCCTAAAGACGGATCTCTAATCTATTGTTTTCCCATAAAATATTCCTAAACTCTTCCTTATTCCATTTCTTGATTTGAGATTTCAGAGCCTTCAGATTATGTTGAAAAGACCACATATTAGCCACCTGATTAGAATGCAATTCGGCCCACCAAGTTTTAACTTTTTCATTGAAATCAGGATTAACCATCCAAAATTGCTCAAAATGAAAGGGATTTTTGAACTGAGACCCTAGACCATTCCATAAAAGCTCAATTGGCCATTGGTTGGACCCTCGACTAGAGAGGGTTGAACTATGAATTTCACTTCCTAAATTAATGACTGATTCAGAAACTAGAAAACAGTCAAGTCTGGAAGCAATATGATGGTCCCCTATTCATTTATTATTCCAGGTAAACCACCCAACCCCTGGAGTAATATCAACAAGACCTATATCTTCAATAGTCTTGTGGAAAAGATTACATTCCTCCTCCAAACAATGCCTACCACCTTTTTTTTCCTCCAGAGAAGTGATAAGATTAAAATCACCTTCGACCACCCAATGCTCAAAAGGCATACATGTTTTCAAATTAGAGAGGGATTTTAAAAAACTACGCTTATCACTCAAATGTTGAGGACCATAAACATTCGTAAGTAAACCCGAGATAGAAGAACCAACCACTTTAAAAATGGCAGAGATAGAATTACGGGTTCCTTGAAAATCAGAAAGGGAAACCTGAGACGGATCCCATAAAATACATAAACCTCCAGAAAAACCTTTAGAATCAATAACCATACTCTCACAACACGTCCATATTTTACTCCTGTGTTCATGAATAAAGTTGGCCTGGAATTTGGTTTCTTGTAAAAAAACAATAGCACGTTTAGATCTCTTAATCTTTTGGCAGAGAATTTTCATTTTTCTCAGGCTATTAATGCCTTGAGTGTTCTAGGAAAGGAGTTTGATTAAAAATAAAATTAAAGACCAAGAGCAGCTCTGATTGTCAGATATTGACCCAAATCAACCAACCGCCTTCCTACATCCGCTACTCTATGTTTATTGTATTTGTGTCCCAGTTTCTTGCCATTGTCTTCACCAGATTTTTTTGTTTCTTTAAAAGAACCTAAATTAATGCCTAGAGAATTTGAGAATTTATCTTTAAGAATGTCATGTTTTAAAAGACTAACCTGTTCTTGAGGAACATAGCCTTTAACTTTATCTGAACAGGCTTTCTCAATTCATTCAAGATCTAAGTCACCTATATCCATTCCTTCTTATTCTTCCAAGAAATCAGGTTGTAGGGAAGTATCCATTGCTTCAACTTTTGGTCTAGCTGCTTGTTGCAAATTTCCAAAATGGAGATCCTGGGATATACTTGGACCTGAGGGAAGGCTTGAAGGTTGACCAATATTGGATTTGGAAAAATTACCCTCAGGACTTCTTGAATCCACCGACTGTCCTGCCTGTTTACTCAAATTCTCAAAGGAATTAGAACTATTTATCTTCTTGGCAAAGTCTTGAGGATCTTGTTTTTTATTTCCTCATTTGCGAGAAGATACTTCAGAAAACCTAGGATCCACTAGATTCAAAACCTTATTAACCAGCAGTTTGGGATGATTTTGAGGGAATTCCCTAAATAAGTGACCATACTCATGGCACCGACGACATCTAAAGGGAACCTATTCATAGTCCAGATTTTGGATCTATTCATCATCATCCAAAAGCAACCTGATAGCCTCCGGAAGAGCCTTGGATAGATCCATGTAGATACAAATACGAGCGAAGGCAGTATATCTCTGAGATTTAGTTTTCTCTGAAATTTTAATAAAGGAACCCAAACAGTTACCCAATTAGTTACCCAATTCTTCTAAGATTTCAGCATCCCAATATTCTCAAGGGAGCGAATATAACCAGATCCATACTAGAGCAATGTGCATATCTTCCTTTTCCAGATAGAATTTCTCTTTCCAAGGACAAAGGAAAAGACCCGTAGAATAATAGAAATATGGACCACCATCAATAATCCGATTCCGATCTTCTTAACTAATAAAATAAATAGTAAAAATCCCCTTCGATCCTAAATGTAAATCATAATGACCTTTAGGCTTCCATGTCGAGTTAATCCACCAAAGCAGATCTTTCTCCAATGGCTGTAACCTAATGAATTGTCCAATCAAATCATGATCCGTCATAAACTGATTTTTTTCCCTTATATCTGCAAAATTAACTAGCATGGAAGGAATAGCTGATGTTTTTAGAAAGCAGTGACCAGGTTTACGATCCATAATAGTAGAACAGGGAATTCACCTTGAATTATTGGTATCGGAATTTCTCCAATAGTAAAATTACCTTGGTCAGGAGGACTATAGTTCAGGGGATCCCCCTGCTATTACCATAGAAAGATACCAAGCTGAAATGGCCTGCTAAAAACTCCGTTGGACCTCCCACCTCACTTCTTGGAGCTCATCTTTTTTCACCGATCAATGGCTTCCCCACTTTATTATTGGGGTTAGCGATGGGTTGTGCAGGAAGGAGTGACCTAGAGGGTGTGTTTCCTAGGGGTAGTGTTAGTTGAGGTTGTAGATGTGGTTGTATGGGTAGTTGCATGGGTGAGAATTGAAACTGATGAGGAGGTTGTAGATGAGATTGTTGTTTGTTTCCAAAGGCTAGATTTCTCTAATTTGCTTGATCGGGGGTGTTTTGTGGAGATGGAGGTGTCCAGGGTTGTTGGGGAATAGGAAGGTAGCATGGTTGAGATACTTGTGGTGCTTGTGGTGTCTAAACACTATTCCAATAAGGATTAAATGATTGCATATGATATGACATCGTACCTGGAGGTCGTGGATGAAAAGGATGCTTTTGGGATATGATATAAATAGGTTCCCCTTTAGCTCCTTCTATATCCTTGGTAGGTTGATCCTGATTACAAATGAGGAATATTTCCAAATTATCTAGAGGGATATCCTCAAGGATCGATCTTCTTGTTGTTATCTCTTTTTCACCTACAATGCATCTAGTTGGGAACTTAGAGAGATAAGTATTTTAGTTTTAAAATATTTTAGTAGGTTACTAATTTCCATGCTTTAAATACCTTACCTTTAAGTATTAGTGGTTCTATTTATTGCATCTCTGAGTTCTCTCCCTGATCTAAAGGCATTTCTTGAATATCTCCTACATAGATCACAGATATCTACATATTTTAACAGGGACACATCTCCTGCACCCTTTAAATTTAAGACCACAATACAATTGTGTCTAATCCCTCGTAACAACGAGATTTTTAATGTGTCATTGTTCAGTGCATTATGTATCGACCTCTGCAAGTTGTACTAAAATATCTCCACGTAATCTTCTAGGATTCCATCCTCCTACTGAGACATCGTAAGATTACTTCCTTCTAATCCTTGTCCTTGGAATATTCCTGATACTTATCTAAGAATTCCTTCTTCATTTATTCCTAGGTTGAAATGTTATATCTCCCCAACCCCATGTACTAGTCGAGTGCCATATTTTTCAAGGTAGCTAGGAAAAGTTTCAATTTTTTTTCCATCTATGACATAGTCATAACTCCTACTTAAAACATTGAACTCAAACATAAACATGTATGGTCCCTCACTAGCCATACCATGAATGTTTGTCAATACTGAATGAGTGATGTTCTTGATTTGTGTTTTCAAGGAAGACCCTCGATTCTTTATTGGGAAATCAAAAGTGTTAGTTGCAGTGCTTGTTTCTTCCCTGGTGGGAATGTGCTCACCTTCTCCATCCATATTTACCCAAAGTAATTTGAATGTTGTTGGTCCTACAAAACGTGGCGAGTCTAATAATTTTTGTTCTTTGTTCAACAGAATATTAGTGTCAGACTAATTGGAAGGTTCTCCCCCCTGAACAACTTCTACATTTGGAAGCACACCTTCAGTCCAAGTTGGTGAAACAATTCTATTTGAAAGATCAGTGGAATGTTTCATAACCTTCTTCCACTTCTATTGAACCCTCCCTTTTTAGAGTATTCATAGGAGGTGGTCTTCTCTATGACTATCTTGGGGAACCTCATTTTCTTATTGAAATTCCTTCATGGATACTATATGGGGGGGGTATTGTAAGCACAAACAATTCTACCTATCTATCTCTAATTCTATGCATGGATAACAAACATGATTTAAAATTGCACATACTTGTAACGAGCTATTACACTGCAACAATAACACAGTGAGGCCATCTTTGTGTCTTACATATCTTTGTTATTCCTCCTCAAAAATCACATATAACTCACTCCATAAAATAAATTCAACACACAAAAACAACTATCAAATCATAAAGAAAAAAAATCATCAATAAACAAAACAGTGGTCGTGGAAACTCCCTAACAATTGTGCTAAAATGATGGTATTTTTAATTATCTTCTAAATACTTAGAGGGAAAACTAAGAAGTGTTCATTAATTGTCAACCTAGGGTTCTGTGAACTTTCAATATGCTGGACAAAATATATGTCAATCACTACATTCCAATGGCTCTTCAACCCCTATAAATTGATTCTAAATGTTGGATACTTCAATCAAGAAATCATTAATAGTCTTGGTAGAAGGATAATTTTAGAACAACTATATTTGTAAAGAGAAAGGAGTGCTTCTTAACCAAAATACCACACAAACTCAAGAGCACTCAACTTCATAACCTTAACACATGCTCCATATTTTAATCTGAAACCTATCAAGTCCTATTTAATTTGCCAAAAGGAACTACACTAATCTAATTTACAGAAAGGAAATTCAACTATCCATTGATAAGAAGGAAGTAAGCCAACTAAGATACTTTTGCAAGGGAAAACAAATCTCAATCTATTTTGCACAAATAATTCAATGGCTATTCCAACCAACATAAAATAAACCAATCTTAACTATTCTTTCAAGAAAGGAGGAGTTATAATTAACTAATGACTTCTATACTTGTAATACATGCATATATAGAGTACTAAAATCAATTAAATGGCTTATTCTAGCATAATCAATTAACACTACAGTTCTTGACTTGACTGTAAAAAATTTCTTTGTTTATGATCTACACATCCATTTCATGAATTAGACATTTAGCATCACATGCTCATATAAAAAACAATTCTTGTATACCACACAACCAACATTACTCAAAATAATTGCAGAAAAATAATTAATCCAAACATCATTCTGAGTACTATCATGAAAATACACAATTAATTCAAAGTCAATTAAACTAAATCATACCACTCTATTATAGATTTCAAAAAATAAGAAACTAATCTACAAAAACAACTCTGAAAGGGGCCTTGCATTTGGAGACAGGAGTTGGGAAAGCCACTCAATCACACAAAATTACTCAATGCATGAGGAACTAGCAACACATAATTTTATAAATGAGAAGTATGAGTACAAGAAGGTTTAAAAATTATGTGCAAAAGTATGTCTAATCCTCTCATCAGGAGAATCAAAGTCTTTATACATTTTTACAAAACCTGGAAATAGCTAAGCATTCAAATTCCACGATCTAAAGTTACAACAAAATGTCAAACATGGTAAACTACCAACTCGAACTCCCTGGAATCTTGTGAACCATATTGAAATTACAACCTTACAAAGATGAGATCGGGTATAAATATAGAGGAATGTATTAATCCATTTGAGGCAACAATTCATAGGAGGCTATGGGATGTTTTAATACATCACAGATCGTTGTGGAAAGGTTTTACAGTCGTTCTTTAAATGTCTGTGGAACCATTCCACTTGGCTACACATCCCAAGGAAACCTTGTAGATCCTATTGTAACCTCTTTATGACCTTTAAGAAGTAATTCCTTAGTCAAAATTATGTTGGTCTATAACTTGACAATGTGGATTGTGTAGCTACTCTGTTGTAGGTTTCGTAGACAATATGTAGCATGTTTTGCAACTCCTTCAAAGCACCTTTTGGAGCTTCCAAAAACTACAATACAAAACGAGATTAAAACATCAAACTCTTTTCAATTATCCAAAGGCATCATAACCATACCCCTACTGATTAGTTAAATAACAAATATGCAAGGAACATGATCACTACATACCGATACTAAAATTTGACAGATTAATCCTTAGGAATGATCAATATAGGTTTAAAAAATATGCAAAAGGGTGTTAGATTTTTAACATTAAGCTAGCATTATTAGGATCTTTAACTGAGAGAATAACAAGCACAGCAATCAAACACAAGAAACAATGAACACGGTGTTTTTCCTCGGGGAAACCATAAATGGAGAAAACCCTACAACTTCCTCAGAGATAGAATCAACACCAAAAGTAAAACCCCAAAACAATAAGATGATCTCCCGACAGCAGTAACCTCTTTCTTCCTAGCCCCAGTGTCTTCTTCTTCCTCAACTATGCGCTACAACTGAGTGCGAGTGAGTGTGTTATAAATAGAGAGGCTAGCTCTCTATTTATACTAATTCCTGACTTGACTAAACCCAACTAGGGCCGAATTCACTAGGTGAGTCTATTAACCCTAGTGCCTCGAAACTGCGGGGACTTTAACCCTTGAACAATAGGAGGGTTACCCACAATGACTTGACATGACTTGTTTACATTATAGATCCTCCCGATCGGAAAATTGGGCATGACATGACTCAATTATATTACAGACACATCCCGGAATAAACATCGGAGTACAATACATAAGATATATAAATGAATACATTCTGAAGTTGCAAATGCATCAACACTCCCTCTTAACTAGGAAGGTATTCTTTCTACACAATTTTCAGCACTGTTCTTCTTCTCTGTATCGACTGGATCATCTCGTCATCTTAATCTTCATCTTCAAGTTGTCTTCATATTCAAGTTTCAAGTTGTCTTCCTCTTCAATTCTTCTTCGTCTTCAAGTCATCATCGTCTTCAAGTCTTCTTCATTTTCAAGTCACCTTCATCTTCAAGTCATTTTCTTCTTCAAGTCTTCTTCATCATGGAATCTATATCATCAAGACCACTAGATCATCACTGTATCATCATCAAATCTGGATCATCACTTGATCTAGATCATCATCAAGTCTGGATCATCATCACATCTGGATCATCACTTGATTTGGATCATCATCAAGTCTGGATCATCATCATCATCGGTGCTATCTCTCGATTCTTCTCGTCACAGGAAGTGCTATAGAGCCAGCCCTTTTTCATGCTGGTTGTAGGCCTATCCTTCATGTAGGTCTTCATCAGTGCTTATATCTGACCCTAAGTTAGAATGGCCCACCCAGCTCTTACATCTGACCTCATCTTGTCAGAAAGACATGCCTAACACTCACATCTGACCTCATCTTGTTAGAAAGGCCTAGCCCTCACATTTGACCATGTGTCACAACACATTGTGCCAGAATGGCTCAGCACTTATATCTGACCATGTGCGAACACACCGCATCGGAATGGCTTTGCACTTACATCTGACCATGTTAAAAAAAAACTGCATCGGAAAGGCTTAGCACTTATATTCAACCATGTTCAAAAACACCGCATCGAAAGGGCTCTACACTTACATTTGACCATGTTCGAAAACACTGCATCGAAAGGGCTCTCAGTCCCAGACTGAGGATTCCTGGTAATTGACCAGGTGCCTCCATTCTCCCAGAGAATGGCATCAGCCCTTATATCTAATCAAGTGGGAACACATCCCTCAATCACATCAGAATGGCCATGAGCTCACATATGATCATGTAAGACTACATCCTACAGTCATATCAAAATGACCCTCAGTCCTAAACTGAGTTTTCCTGGTAACTGACCAAGTGCCTCCATTCCAAGAATGGAATTTATCCCTTACATCTGATCATGTAGGGACCAATCCTACAGTCACATCAGAATGGCTTAGCACTCATATCTGACATGGAAGGAACCAAATCCTCTCACCATGATAGAATGGCTTAGCCCTTACATCTGACCATGGAAGGAACCTAATCCTCTCACCATGTCAGAATGGCTCTCGATCTCATCATTTACCCTTGGAGGGAACCTCGATCTGGAGAACACCAAGCTTCTCCCTGAAGTATTCAAAGTTTACTCTAGCCAATGGCTTAATCAATACATCAGCTATCTATTCCTCCATCGCAACAAACTGGAGCTTCACTACTCCTCTCTACACCATATCCCTGATATAGTGATACTTTATCTTGATATGCTTCAACTTGTCATGGAACATAGGGTTCTATGACAACTTCACACAACCCTGGTTTTTGCAATCTATACAAGTAGCATCCATTTGGAGATCAAATAAATCAGATAGTAGCTTCCTCAGCCATACTGCCTCACAACTAGTTGAACAAGCTGCAACATACTCTGCTTCAGCTATACTCAGTGCCACACAGGATTGCTTCCTGCTAAACCAAGAGATCACACCTGAACCCATACTGAAGCAACATCCTGAAGTGCTCTTCCTATCGATGGCACTTCCTACCCAATCTGAATCAACATACCCCTCTAGGTTAATCTTCTGATTTGCCTCGTACTTGAGCCCATAGTCAACTATACCCTTCAGGTACCTTAGAATGTGCTTTGCAGCAATCAAGTGAACATGTCTCGGATCTATCAGGAATTGGATTAAGGTGTTCATAGCAAATCAAATATCTAGTCTCGTGTTTGTCAAGTACATCAAGGACCCAATCATCTGACGATACATCGTAGCATCAACCGCTTCTGATGAAGCATCACTCAATAGCTTCAGGTTCAATGCCATAGGTGTGGTTATGACCTTGCAGTCCATCATCCCGAATCTCTACTGCATACTTCCCTTGTCCAAGGAATATTCCATCTGCATTTTGCCACACCTCCATGCTTAATAAATAGTGCATCATACCCAAGTCCTTCATTTCGAACTCGACAGCAAGTTTCTTCTTTGTATCAACAATCAACCCATCCATACTTGTTACAAATAGATCATCCACATATAGTAGGAGTATCACTGGATTTCCATCTTCAACCTTGAAGTAAAGGTTGGAATCTGCTTTACTCTTGGTAAAGCCCAAACTGGATAGGAAACCATCAATTCTACTGTACCATGCCCTAGGTGCTTGTTTCAACCTGTATAGGGATTTATTCAATCTACATACATGAGACTCTCTATCATGTGTCTCAAAACCGAGTGGATGCTCCACATACACTTCCTCTTCCACTACGCCATTCAAGAAAGAAGTCTTGACATCCATCTGGTGTATCTTCCATTTCATCACTACAGCCAAGGCAAGTACTGATCTAATGGAAGTGTATCTGGCTACAGGTGAAAATATTTCTTCATAATCTATTCCTTCTTTCTGGGAGAAAACACGTGCCACAAATCTTTCTTTATGTTTCTCGATGCTGCCATCTGCAGCATGCTTGATCTTGTATATCCATTTGGAAGTTGCAATGGACTTCCCTTCTGGTCTTGGGACAACATCGCAAACATCATTCTTCATGATCAATTGATAATCTTCGATCATAGCATCCTTCCATTCTTTCGTTCTGCCACTTATTCATAGTTGGAAGGTTCTTTATCAATAATGTCACATAGTAAGGCTACATAACTAGAACATGATCTAGTTCTCTTTCTTCCTCTGGGTGTTTCTTCTGAAGCTCCATATCTTTCTACACCTTGGATAATTTCGCGTACCCAAGAAGGTTTCCTCTTATGGGGATTCTTCTCCAGAGGTGGGTCTACAAGTTCTTGAGGTTCTTCTAATTCTCGATCTTCTTCTTGAATTTCTTCGTTCATGTGTCTCAAAACCGAGTGGATGCTCCACATACACTTCCTCTTCCACTATGCCATTCAAGAAAGCAGTCTTGACATCCATCTAGTGTATCTTCCATTTCATCACTATAGCCAGGGCAAGTACTGATCTGATGGAAGTGTATCTAGCTACAGGTGCAAAGATTTCTTCATAATCTATTCCTTCTTTCTGGGAGAAACCACGAGCCACGAATCTTTCTTTATGTTTCTCGATGATGCCATCTGCAGCATGCTTGATCTTGTAGATCCATTTGGAAGTTACAATGGACTTCCCTTCTGGTCTTGGGACAACATCGCAAACATCATTCTTCATGATCAATTGATACTCTTCGATCATAGCATCCTTCCATTCTTTCGTTCTGCTGCTTATTCACAGTTGGAAGGTTCTTTATCAATAATGTCACATAGTAAGGCTACATAACTAGAACATGATCTAGTTCTCTTTCTTCCTCTGGGTGTTTCTTTTGAAGCTCCATATCTTTCTGCACCTTGGATAATTTTGTGTACCCAAGCAGGTTTTCTCTTATGGGGATTCTTCTCCAAAGGTGGGTCTACAAGTTCTTGAGGTTCTTCTAATTCTCGATCTTCTTCTTGAATTTCTTCGTTCATGGTTTTATCATGAATTATGGGTTCTCTTGTTTCTTGGGTTCTTCAGTTGGTTTCTTGCTGGATTTGATGTAGGCTGAATCTTTGTTAAATGTTACATCTCTACTAATTTCAATATTCTTGAACCCTAGGAAGTATATTCTGTAAGCCTTCGAGCTTTCATAGTATCCCACAAATATACCCTTCTTTCTTGAAGGATCTAATTTTGTCCTCTTCTCTTTTGGAATGTGAATGTACATTGGACAGTCGAATATTCTGAGATGGCTAACTTCTGGTTTCTTTCCGGAGAATACTTCTTCAGGAGTATTGTTCTTGAGTACTCTATGTGGAGTACGGTTCTGTACATACACTGCTGTTCTGGCAGCTTCTTCCCAAATATGCATAGGAAGATATTGATCATGAAGCATTGCTCTTGCAACTTCCATGATAGTTCTATCCTTCCTTTTTGCATTTCCATTTTGTTTTGGATTATAAGGAGTGGAAAACTCCCTCTTAATCCATGAGTCTTTACATAGCTCTTTGAATTCATTCGAAGTGAATTCTCTGCCATTATCTGATTGAAAGGTCTTGATCTTATTTTTAGTGTGATTCTTGATCAAGGCTTTGGATGCCTTGAACTTACTGAATACTTCATCTTTGTTCTTCATAAAGTATATCCATGTCTTCCTATAAAAATCACCAATAAAAGAAACATAGTATGCATACCCACTTAGTGAACTGGATGACATTGGAATGCATACATCGGAGTGGATGATTTCCAAGATTCCTTTTGCCTTGCTTTTGCTACTTGGAAATGTCTTCTTTGTGTTCTTCCCTCTCACACATCCTTTGCATACACCGTCATGTTTTGTCTGCATTTATGGGAGATATTCAACAGGTTTTCTTGCAAGTGCTAGTGCTCTGTAATGCACATGTGCAAGCCTTCTATGCCAAAGCTCATTTGGTTCTACTGAGTCATGAAACAAAGATTTTTCTGGATGTCCCTTCAATTTGTATAAGCCTTCTTCTTGTTCCCCAATCACTACTGCATCATTAATGGTGTTTCCTTTTGGCCACATGATGACTTGACCATCTATAAATGCAACCCTCATTCCTTTTGCATCTAATGCAGATATGGAGAGGATATTCTTCTTTAGTCCTAGTACAAACAATACTTCCTTCATTGTCATAGACTTTCAAGAGTCTAGCTTGTATTAAGATTCCCCACTACCTTTTATTGGATACTGCTAGTCATCTCCAAGTTTCACATTGTGAGGTGATTCATGTTCAGATAATTTCACAAAGGATTCCTTGAATCCTGTCATGTGCTTGGAAGCACCACTGTCTATAATCCAATCATTGCTGCCATGTGTGATAGTTCCCGTGAGAGTAGAAATCAGAACATGTTCTTCATCACTTGAAGAATCATCACTGACTTATCTGTTTCTCTTTGTGGAAGGTTCATCATCCTTTGTAGCATGAGCATGATGTCTTCTCTTGTTTCCCTTCTTCTTGTGAGAGCTACTTTTGTTCTTAGGACAGTCTCTACCAAAATATCCTCTTTCATCACATGTATAGCAAATGTACTTAGACAAATCTTTAGGCTTTCTAGAGTTATTCCTTTGATGAGAGTACTTACTTCCATGGTGGCTAGATCTGGATTTCTTGGATTGTACTATGAGAGCTTGATCTTCACTTCCCATCTTTTCTTCTTGAGCTACTATCCGAGCTTCTTCTTGAGAGCATTCTTCCCATAGTCTATTGAACTTGACTAACTTCTTTCTGGCACAAATTCCTTGAATAAAGGAGTCCCATGATTTAGGGAGACCATTCAAGGTGGTCATTACAACTTCTGCATTCTCCACTTCTTCATCTACTGCTTCCAATTGTTCCTTGATCTGAGATACCCTAGTAAAGTAAGACTAGATGGTTTCTGCATTCTGGATCTTTACATTGTTCTGTTGGTTTCTTAGAGTCATCTTCCTGTTTATGTTCTTCCCTTCAAACAATTTGGTTAGGGCATCAAACATAGCTTTAGGTGTATTTAGGGAGGACACCTATGGTATGAGGTGATCCTTGATTGAATCAGTAATAATCCTCTTTTACATAACCAACTTCTTCTTATGTAAGGCCTTAGCCTCATCTCCCTTTGGAACTGGAACTTCCTCATTGATATAGGAGTTCAAATCATTTTCTTCCAGGACCAGGGAGATCCTCTACTTCCAGGATTGGAATTTGTCATCTCCCTCAAGCTTTTCATCAAGATTGGTATGATGAGACATATTAACTGAGAACCTCAAATGGAAATACAAAATATTTAGATCTTACCAGTTCAAGATGTCGGATCTGGATTTGGAGCTAAAATCCTGTAGTGCTGGTTTAGGAGCAGATTAGGGTTTTGATTTTTTGGAGTTCTGTCCAACCAAATGCTTTGATCTTGATCCCTAACTTTGATTTTGGGGAGGAGATCAATCCAGGCCTGGGCTCACTGAACAATTCCACTTATATGGAAAGCCGTAATTTTCGGCATTAGTGTTGGGTCCAAAAATAAAAAACCTCAAAATTGGATTATGCTTCGACAGAAAGATGCGCCCTAAGGAGGAGAGTTAATCCAACCATCGTTTTCTGAAAATCTGTGGAGGAAGATCCACAAAGTAGTAATCCCTAGTTCCTGCAGCTGCACAGTGTCTTCTTCTCAGGTTAGCTCTGATACCATGTTAGATTTTTAATATTAAGCTAGCATTATTAGGATCTTTAACTGAGAGAATAACAATCATAGCAATCAAACACAAGAAACAATGAACACAGTGTTTTTCCTTGGGGAAACCATAAATGGAGAAAACCCCGCAACTTCCTCAGAGATAGAATCAACACCAAAAGTAAAACCCCAAAATAGTAAGATGTTCTCCCGACAGCAGCAACCTCTTTCTTCCTAGCCCCAGTGTCTTCTTCTTCCTCAGCTATGCACTACAACTGAGTGTGAGTGAGTGTGTTATAAATAGAGAGATTAGCTCTCTATTTATACTAATTCCTGACTTGACTAAACACAACTAGGGCCGACTTCACTAGGTGAGTCTAATAACCCTAGTGCCCCGAAACCGCGGGGACTTTAACCCTTGAACAATAGGAGGGTTACCCACAATGACTTGACATGACTTGTTTACATTATAGATCCTCCCGATCGGAACATTGGGGCATGGCATGACTCAATTACATTACAGACACATCCCAGAATAAACATCGAGGTACAAGACATAAGATATATAAGTGAATACATTCTGAAGTTACAAATACATCAACAAAGGGGACCAAAAAGAGTGAAAAAAATATTCCATATATGAAATCCTTCAGTGTGAATATGAGAGTCATGAGTAAAACTCAAGTATAATTCCTTGAATTCCATGGTGCAATGTATGTAGCCAATCAATTCCTAAAAATGTATCACAACCTCATATATCTAAGGCCAACAAATGAGTCTTGAGATGATAGTCATCCAACTGGAATCACATTTTCACAATGCCTTCCATATTTCATCATCCCTCCATTTGTAATCATAATTTGAAATTTAGGCATTAGGTGGACATAACAATGGATTTATTATGTCACTTGTCACTGAATAAAATTATGCGTGTTTCCACTATCAACCAAGACCATAACTTTGTGGTGCTTGATGTAACCCAATAATTTTCAAGGTTTTTAGGTTTGAAATACTAGATAAAACATGAAAAGAGATGAGTGGTTCTTCTTGATGGACTTTGGGTTCCACTTCTTCTTGCATGGGTGGAATTTAGTCAACAATATCAAACTTAGGGGTATATTCTATAATGATTTATTTGGAATGGATAGGAGACGTCACATTTATTTGAAATATTTTTTTCTCTTTACATTTATGACCAAGAGCATGCTTTTCATAACAATTATAAGAGAGTCCATATCTTTTCCAGTCTAGCATCTTTGTTCAATGTAACAATTATATATAATAATAAATAATAATAAATATTTAATAATTCATAATTAACATAATTACAATTAGTAAGTGAATGAACAATCAAAGGGCATGTACCCATTATACTCATGACCAATTAATGCATTTAAGTAAACCATCACAAGGTTGGTTGTAATCATCTTATTCAATTTTGTTCAATAAATATTATATATATTCAAAATTTGTAGAATGATTATGTTATTTATAGATTCCATTGCAACAGTGGTATCAGATCTAAACAACAATTAGTCATCTTGAAAATTTCCTATGGAAGAAATTATGGATTTGGTCATACAATCAAAATAAAGCATCAATAGGGAAACAACAAAGGAACATGAATTGAGAGAAAGGGAGAAAAAATGACAAATGAAGTTCTAAAATCAATAAAGGAAATAAAAAAAAAGTAAAAAGAGTATGAAAGATATTTCTTAGGAATTAAAGGATAAACCTGTCCCAAAAAAAGAATATTATCAATATGCAGATGTCATATCTATAGTAGTGGATAGCATGCTAGATACATACAAATTTTCCTCTCTTAGATATCGTGCTGAAAAAAATGGAAAAATTGTGTCTGGAGAGAGAAAGGAACATGAACAAGCACAGAATGAGGAGACACTACCATCTCCACGGAAAAATAAATATTATGGAGCATAGTAAGGGAAAACTTGGTATATTTTAACACACTAGACTATTGGAAAGATGAAGAATATAGTGATGATGACATTGGCATCAATGAATTTCCTCAAATTGAACACGACTTAACTGTTAGTGAAGTCATTGCAATTGATCCAGTTGACCTCCTGGCCAAGAAAAGGATAACAGACGGATGGAAATATGTGGATATAAGGGAAAGAGAAGAAGGGGGACTTATGTTCCTCTATTGCTGAGATGATATTGAAGTAGGCATGGAGGGCACTAAGTTAACACATTGCTCACATATTTTTCACAGGGTTATCTATATTCCAAGAGGTAGAGTGACTAGGAATTCTCGAGAATCTTCATTTGTCCATTACAAATATGACGATGAAGCTGATGAATCCATTGAACGACTTGCTAATATGAAGTTTGATGGAATATATATCAAGACCCAGTACACAAAATATGGCCCAAATGTATAAATAATACATCAATGGAAGAGTGGGGCCCACACCAAATCTAGGAGTCAAATCCCTTCTCGACTAAACATGTACAAAGATAGGAACCATATCCCTCCTCGAGTAATCAGTTACAGAGATAGGGATTATGGTAGGAGAGATCACAGCAATGAAAAACATCTAAACTATGAGTAGCATCACATTAAAAGAAACAATCAAAACGGTGCTAAATCCACTAACATGTGTGAGCAGTATGGTTCAAGAAAGAACAAGCTAACAAATAAAGAAATATACCGTCACGTATCTACTCATAAGAAACCACTCATCTATGCAGCTCCAATAGGTTAAGTTGTATTGGCTCATGGCCATTTTGCTCTCACCTTTCTATGGTTTCATCTTTTCAAAAAAATTTGCATTTTTTCCTTTCATTAAATTCGTTGAAGAGAAACCAAGGTATTCTCTCCCCCCAAAACAACATTCTGAAATACATATGCATCAAATTCAACCAAAATTTAGATATGAGTAGAAAAAATTTCAAGGGGATCATGAATAATTCCACATAGGGTAGTTGCAACATATACAAGCATAACATGTGTATATAAGAGGTGATACTTTATCAACTATAGTCGATGCTACTCATCCCGTGGCCAAAAAAATATGAGCACAAGGGATTTCAAGAAGAAACAACCTTATTAACATTGATTTCCATTAGTTGTTGTGAACATGAAAAAACCATATGAAAGGAAAATCCACGATTCATAAATCAAAAGGAAAATAAAAGTATTAAAGATCAATTGGGAGAAAATCAAAAGGAAAATAAAAATATTAAAGGTCGATTGGGAGAAGAAAAAAAATACATGATGTCTCGCTAACTTAATTTCATGATTCTTACCAATTAAAGTGACGTTTCATGCAAAATAATAAGTGGCTAGGTATCATTTTAGTTAAAGGTTATAAAGTAAGAACTTCAACACATTGCAATTAAATATTCAAATCGAGTGTTCTTAACATTGGTATGAAGTGAAGGTTTAATAAGTATTAAGTTTTAAGAAGGAAAGTGTTGCTGATGCAACTACTTTCCCCCCAAAATGATTTTGTAGGGCCTCTCTTATTTTTGGTTTGAGAGCATACTTAAACTAGTTTTCTAATTCAAGGAATCCCATCTTGCACACTTAGTTTTTTCCCAGAAGTTTGAGCAAAGGAATTTTTGGCTAAGTAAAACTTACTTTTCTCCTCCGACATATCGAAAAAACTTGGCCAGTTTCTTCAACATGTCGGAGTGACTTGGATAGTCGCTCTGAAATGATCGACTAGATAAAAAAAAAAAATTCACACTCGCTTTTTGACATAACTCAAAGAAACTTTCGGACATTGTCGGAAGTGACTCATGAATCACTACCAAAATGATCGGAGGAGTTAGATAAATGTTGTCGATGTTAAAAGTTGTCGAGTTTTCAGAAGGGACTCAGTTTTTCCACCGATACAGTCGCAAGAAAAGACATAAGCGTTGCCTATATTATCGGAGGGTTTCCAAGAGTATATCAAACATTTTCGACGTCATTGTTCTTTTTGTGGCAATCGATAGAGTTTCATGCCAAACGACATTTCACCAACCATCACATTTAATTTTCCAACCACCGCATTTAGTGACCCAGCGACCGCATTAATGACAATTTTGTTCATTTTTCTATATAAACAGGTGTGTTTATTTGTTTTTTATCCCATGAAACACCATTTGTCAAAGCAACCAATTGAGGAAAGACAATTGGAGCCATTACATTCAGCCAAGCCCACGGAAATTCAACAGTTGACAGGTAGGAACCTCATATGTGGAGTCTTTTGGTTTTTTATTTTATAAAAGTAAAGATTTTGTATTTGTAGCGTGGTAGGTACACCGTAGTTTTTGAGTTATGGTATTTCCCACCCTTTCCTATTTATTTTGCAGAGTCTGTATCTGGTAAGTGTGTCTATGATACTGCTACCATGGTTTAGGTTAATTTATTTTCAATTTTCATGGGCTAAAATCCAATGTGGTTGATTTTTAATTCAAGCTTGGCCTCACAGCTAGTTTCACACCATAGCCAGTTGAAAACAAACCTCTTTCGACCTAGGGTTTTCTGTATCGGTCATTTAGAAACCTTGCATTTGTGGCGTTTTATCCCATCCTTTATGGAGATTTTGTTATCGTAGTTTTTCTCTTTTCTCATGGTTAACTCATCGAGGAACTAGTTTCTCGGTTGAGTTTCTTAGAAAAGAGCTCTAGCCGGGTCGGATTATCAAAGGCTCCATTGTTTGTGTGAGTCCCCATAGATGTAGTATACGCAATAAAAAGGGGCGATCTTCAGTCGCTTACTACGTAAATCAATTGCATAGTCAATATTTAGGTGGATAAATGGATAGAGGAAGAAATATTAGGCATGCGGGGTGTGAGGAATTATATAAACATGCTACCCTGTTGAGCCACCATATCCATACACAATAGAGGATAAGTATGCAGGATTGAATACAGGACCCTAGATCCTATAACGCTTCAGAATCTTGGAATGGTACTACCTCGATCGATGCATGCAATGACGATGTGCTACTTACAATGCACCTGAGTACCATCTTCGTTACATATAAACTTTCGCTCAGTTTTACGAGATAAAAACTAGAAGATTATAACGTCTCAAAGATTCGAATTTCCACCTTCCATAATTTTGAGATGAGTTGCTGCAGCAATACAATGCATTCACCTAGCTCCCTTTGCACACCTTCACCTTTAAATAAAGCCACCAGTAGAAACCTCTTTGACTTGACAAGTTAGAAGTTAATAAATAAGAGATCTGGGAATCGAGCGTGTGGCCTTCATCAAAGGAACCGAAAAAAATTCTATTCTAGGCTTCTTAACAATGTTACAGAGCTCAAATTGATCTTTACTGCCATTTTTCTCAATGGTGTACTCCCAACCTTCATCAACCTGTATAAGAGTAAAAAAACATTAATAAACTTGCAAGTGAAAATGCATAATAGAATAGATAATAAGGTGATGACTTACAACATGATTTTGGCAAATTATTGTTGTTTTAAAATGAAGAAGGAGAATTGGAGAGGTTGCCTCCAGAATTTGTATATAGGATGACAACAGGGTTATGGATTACACAACTGCATTTTGAATGGCTAGAAATGGATATGTAACCGTGGTGTTCCTCCCAAATCTAACAATGGAAATGATTTCATTTTCGAGGTCCAATGTAATTTGTTTTCTAAGGTCGATTATAGATGTACTATTTTTCCTTTTCAATATAGGATACAATGATGCATGTTGCTTGGAATTGATCTCTTTAATTATTCAAAATAGTTGAGGTATTAATAAGTCACTTCTAATTATGCTCATGTCTATATATCACAGGTTCTATTTTCACCAAGCAGGATTACCTTATTGAAAACAAATTTTAAAACAATGAATTCACACAATGCCTAAAAGGAGTAGTAAGAAGAAGGTGAAGGAAAGTGTGGCAGACTTAGATATGGAAATCATCTTGAGCAGCAGGATGGAAACGTAATTCAAAGATACCAAGGCTATCATAGGAGTTGCTCCTGAATTCAAATGGGGAGAACTCTATCAAATGATCAAAGATCAGAACATCTCAGACTTTGGTCTCGAGGAAATGATTATATACCAAAATATAAGAAAGTTAGGCATCCCTAAATATGCTACATGCCAGAGCTCTTTCCTTTCTCAGAGGTTATTGGGTGGATTCTTCCCCAGACTAATCCCACCTCAAGGATTATCTCTAACGTTAAAGGGGAAGCTTTTGCTTCATTTACTCCAGCTTACATAACATTGTCCAACAAGTTACCTCCTGCATAGGACATGATGACCAATGATTGGGTCAAAGGTATAAATATTGATCCCTTAGAGTATGAAAAGAGAATTGTAGTTCCAGGGAAGAAGTTGCGCCAAATAGAAAGAGGAGAGTATGAGTCTAAAATCCTATGAACCCCATTCAGAATCATAACTTTGATGTGGAACATAATTTTTGGTCAAGCCAATGGAACCATTTATAAATTGAATTATATTTCTCTAATATATTATATATCCTTTGAGGGCACAATTTTTAATTAGTCGGACATCATATCAGATAGCCTTTCATCCTGTGTAGCAGCCGCACATGGAGGTATGACCCAAAAGAGGTCTTAGTTTTATATGTCATCTAACCTTATTGATTGCATTTTTTGCAACCACCCGTTTGCTAAGCTTGGGTTCATTTGGACTCAGAATAAGGCTCATATTTATGTTTCTTATCAAATTCTCTCGGCTCATAAGTACGCATGAGTTTATAAACTCATTTGTGAATGGTTTCTCATTCCATCTCTATGAGATAATTTTCCTAAAAGAACTGAGTTGTTTGTCCGACAACGCAGTGGAGGTTATAAGAGAGTATGGAGATTACTATTTTTTGAAAGCAGGCACATACCTTAGAATGTATGGATGTTCCATAGCTCCATCCCTTCTACCAAGTACGCTACAGACTATGTAGTCCACAAACAGGCCGTAAGGCAAGTGTTCTTAAACAGGATCGACAACTTCTTGCACGACATGAAGAAGGAAAATTCCCCCCCACTTCCTTTCTGCATCAGAGGATACAAATTATTGAAGGTGAAGGGAGCCACAAATTTTTTAAAAGAGATGGAGACTTTTCATTTTGGAGAGAATTTTTTTCAAATAAATGATAGCAAAGGAAAGGTCTTAGAACATTGTGCGGCTGTCAAAATACACTATGAGTACTCAGATTTATTCAATAGGGATGAATAGGTATTGAGAAGAGCTAACAATATGACTAAGTTAGGAAAGTGCCTTTCAAAGAAGGGTGGTGTCAATGGAAGAAAAGATGACAGCACTACTGTTGAAATGAAGTTGGAGAAATTGAAGGAGGAAGCTCTAAGGTTGCAGAAGGAAGAGGCTGAGAAGAAACAGAAAGAGGAATCTGATAAAAACCAAGAAGAAGAAGCCTAGAAGTGACAAGAAGAAGAGGAACGAGCACAAAAGGAATTCGAGGAAGTGGCATAAGAAATAAGGAGAGAGGAGGAAGAGGACACGATCAGGAAGGCTCTAGAACAAGAAACAACCCAAAATGAGCGAATGGACATAAATCCCCTCTTCCTTGTCAAGTGGAACAGTAACGGTTGGTCACATCCCCTTTGTAGAGCTCGGGATCACTCTATTTATCCCATTTAAGCAGCACATGGTGGCTCACCTAGATACCATCATCTTTGAAAAATCAAGGAATACCATCACACAGAGGTAAGAGAAGTGGTTAAATATGGGAACACAAGCTAACGTGGTCATAGTCACCAAGGAAACCATAATGGAGGGTACTCACAAAGACCCCAAATTCATGGCCTCAGTGAATATAGA
Organism: Pseudotsuga menziesii; assembly: GCA_001517045.1. Taxonomy (NCBI): domain Eukaryota; kingdom Viridiplantae; phylum Streptophyta; class Pinopsida; order Pinales; family Pinaceae; genus Pseudotsuga; species Pseudotsuga menziesii. The sequence continues at coordinate 194,050 of LPNX010241891.1, read as the reverse complement.
AGTTGCATAGTCCAGCACTGACAATGTTGTTTAATTAATGGACGAGGTGGAGCATAACAAGGAGAAAATGTTTAAGCTAAAGGATAGTCTGGTGAAAATACGAGGAGATGGCATAGATTTAAAAAAGGAAGCATGATTGCATCCTATCTGAAAAGGAAATACTCCTAAGCAAGTACTGGGATTTGGAGATGAAGAAGGAAGCAATGAATGTCCAATTAGTAATAATGTAGGGAGAGAGAAATTATTTTGAATATAGAATCTCACAACTGGATTCAAGACAGTTTGCGGAAAGCCAACATGTAGAAGAATTTAAAACCTGAGTAGAAGAATTGTTAAAGCAGAAGGAATCTCTGGAGGATCAGCTGAAGATAGCTAACAAGAAGAAGCATGATATCACTCCTTTTTGTGACCAGTAATGCAAAATTTGAAGACAGATACATCAGGCTCAAGTTACTCTCATAGGTGATATCTATAAAGTGAGGATGATAATGATGAGACTAAGGGTGATTGCAGTAGAATCAATGAATTTATGGAAAAAGGACTGATGGAGGTCAGAAAAAGGTCAAAATCCAGTTGACCTAGGTGTAAGCTAACTCAAATTTTCCTGAACATCTGCCACAAAAGACAGCAGAAGGCATAAAATCAGAAATGGCACTTCTAGAGTTTTGCAAGAAAGTCTCCCTAAGGTTAAGCAACGAAAATGTCAAAACTAATGTGAGGACTTCTATAAAAGGATACATCAAGTCCATGAGAAATTCCAAATTCATTTTGTTTCGAAGATCACAGATCTTCCAAGTAAGGACCAACATATGGCATATTTGCAGGATAGACTACAAGAAGACATACAATAGATCAAGAAAGTAGAAACTTTGAATAATGAATATGTTAACCTTTGGGTTGGGAAGGCTTCTGTCAACACCTACATTTTAGAAGACGTGTGTAGGGCTGCCTCAGAAAAAGTGACATGAGTAGAGACACATTTGGAAATGCATGAAGTGACCATGCAAGTACTAGATCCAATAAAATACAAAACTATTGCAGAAGAGGCTAACACATGGGGAGCATATGTTTCTAGCTTGTCAGGGCCCACTTGAAATTTTTGTCTTTTATAGAATTTTTGGAATTTTCCTAATGTAAAGAACTAGAAGACAAATTTTGGAATCCCAAGGGTTAGGGTAGTCGAAAGGTCACTAGATGATGAATTGTAATTGGAATATCGATAGATATAGGAAGTAGAGAGAAGGGACTTTTGCTAGCACAAAGAAGAGATGGACTATTTTGTAAGAGAACTAAATTTTCTACTAATAAATAAGGACCTATTTGGTGGGAAAGGCTTGCATAGGAATTTTCTTGGGATGTGTGGAATTTCACAACGTGGAATTACTTCTTCTTGTATCTGTACAAATGTGAGATGGTTCTAACTTCTATGAATTAATTCTTTGGTTATGAATGATTTTTCCTTCTACGTAAATGTGTGTGAATGAAATGAGTAATGAATGGTTTATTATGTCAGATCTTTTTTTGATATTATTTCTTTTGTGAATATGCGTATTAAACTGAAACAACTCTCTATGATATTAATATGAATAGTTACATCACATTTCTCTAATTCTAAAATATGCTCCCTTTGGGGATAAAATAAACTAGAATATAATATATTAGCTTAGTCTTAGTTTTAAGAGCTAATTGATCGGGCAGAAGTGATAAGACGAGAGGTAAGAACTTGCACATCACTTGTGACGTTTATGTTTGTCAATTACATGCATTCAGATTAGGCACTTGCATTTCATCATTTAATTAAAGATAACAAAATAAACGATGAATCGAGTCGTAAACGATAAAACATTTACAATACATTAATCTATGGTAGCCAAACCATTAACCAGATGGACTCCCCATTCCAAATGGTGGATGATCTAATTGGGATCGATTACTGGGGAGAATCCCTACTATTGGTACCTAGGAAATTCCTAGGAATAAACATATTTGGCGCTAGAAGGAGGGCCTCTAGTGCATCGCTGGCAGAGGAAATACGCTTGTGAGAAAAGATTCCGCTGGAACAATATATATGAAATGACTTTCCTAGAAGATTTCATTCTTGAATCTGAAGAACAAGAAAGGGAAAGTTATGAAGAAGATACATAATCTTTATATGCTTTCCCATTTGAAGAGTTTGATCATTTTCGGAGGCATACACGATCTTATGTTAAGAGGCTCGATGGGTTGAAATTAATTCATGCGTTACCCAGGAGGAAAGGCCCCAGGAAAGCAATCTCATACACTAAATATTTAGTACTTGTGGAAAATTTGGAAGAATTGGTAGATTTCTGTCTCCAAGAAATCATCCAACCTCTTGATCAGTTAGGACCTGAATCCCCTATGGCTCAATCCTTTCCACATTCTCCACCATAGTCTCCACCTCGATATATGGCCACAGCTATTAATCAACCCACATGGAGAGAAAGGACACTACTCAACCTAGCTGCACCTTTACATGGTTTACCTAAACACCCAGAATGAGTACTACCAACTTTTGATCTTGGAAAGTGTGTTTCTATTGTAGATCATCTCAAAATAATTTAGCTCACTCTAAACATTATGTGTTGAAATATTGTAAATTCGAAGAATATTCTATATGTATTTCTTTGTGGTCCCTGATGGTCCTACTGGGAGAACCACTTGTATTACTTTGTACCCCGATGCTCCTAATCGAAAGAACTAATAAGAGTCATGAGGCGGTCCCCTCTAATTGTAAAGGTGGGTCATTAGCACCCCAGTGTGGTTACTTGAGCCTACATGATTAACTCGAGCCTACATGACAGATGAGTTAACTTAAGTGAACGGATGAATATAAATAGAGGTGTAGTGCTCCTCATTTGGAACACACACACACACACACTTGTGTAGCGCATTAGTGGAGGAGAGAAGAGTAGCTGGAGAAGGAGGAGGATCAGGCTTTGATCTCCTTGCTGGTTTTATCTTTTGTCTTTTATCTTTTTGGGGCATCTATATTGAGGAAGCTTTTGCTGGGTTTTTCCCTTTAGGGTTTTCCCAAGATAAATCTGTGTTGTTGTTGTGATACTATTTATTTCAGTGATCTTGTTTATATGATTTTGTTATGAAAATGAAATGAAATACTGATGTATTAGCTAAGCATATGAAAATTTAACATGGTATCAGAGCCACCCTGAATAGGACAGCCTTCACAAGGAAAAATAACCCTCTCTCTCTCCTCGGAAGAAATTAGGGCTTCTTACAGAAGAGGAATTTTTGAGTGATCTTGGCATAGAATTTCTCTCCTCATCAAAATCGAATTTTAGAGACCTAGATCAAGATTTTTGATTGGGTGAAACTCCAGGAAAGTCAAACCCTAGTTTGACCCTAAGCTAGAAAAACCCTAAATACTAAAACTTCTAAGTTTTGGTACATTCGCTATATCCTGAGATTGGAAAAGGTTCGGGAGATAAAAATTGCAGAGACTGAATATAAAATCCTTATGTACACTGTGTCGAAAACTTAGCCTCAGATTCACTATATTATAGGAGATATAATCCCTCCAAGTTAGGGTTCCAGCCTCTTCCAGAATTCATCCCTAAACAGGACACCTAGGAAAAATTGCTATATCTTGGGCTACAGAGGTCCAAATGGAATTCCTGAAGATGTTACAGAAATATCATGGAATTTACTTCTTTTGATCCAAATTTCAGAACCTGAAGATGAAACAGTGACACATGGTAGGCCGTACAACTTCACTGTTCATAACAGTCCTGTAACAGGTCACCTTGGGAAAATGATCATAAATCCCAATTGGTGAAACCAATTCTGATGAAACATATGGTGTTGGATCAGGGACATGCGAAGTTACCTCAGTGAGAAATTTCAGACATAGAGGATCAGCAATTTTGGATATATCACAGAAGCAGTGACAGGCATTTCTGCAGAAGAAATTGGAAAACTAGGGCTTCCTGCTCCGAGAGCTTCCCTCCACTGTTTTCAGAAAAGGAGTACATTGGACAGCTCCATTTGAAGAGATCTATATTTATATCTAATTAAATATAAAAGATTCTTATTTTTTAAAATTAGGGTTTCTCTGACAAACCCTAGATCAGCCAGCTCCGGAAGCAGAATGGACACCTCAAATCAGTAAGATCTAATCTTTTGCTATTTGCATTTGAGGTTCTCATTTCAAAGTAATATATTACATCAGCTTGATAATAAGCTTGATGAAGTTGAAAAATTCCAAGAATGGAAGTATTTGATCTCTCTAAAGAAAATGAATTGGACACCTTCATGAGTAGAGAGGTTCCAGTTCCAGAAGGAGATGAGGTTCAAAGCCTTACACAAGAAGAACTTGATCAAGGCCAAGAAGATCATTGTTGATTCAATCACGGATTGACTTGTAGCATAAGTGTCTCCCCTAAAGACACCAAAGATGTTTGATTCCTTGATCAAGCTATTTAAAGATAAGAACATAAATCAGAAGATGGCTTTGAGAAAAAAGTTGAAGAATGTGAAGATCCAGAATGCAGAACATCTTGAAGCGGTAGAAGAAGAAGCGGAGAATGTAGAAGTGGTGATAGCCACCTTGAATGGTCTCCCAGGATCATAGAATTCATTCATTCAAGGAATGTGTGCCAGAAGGAAGTAATTACTTTCAACAGACTCTGGGAAGAAGAAGAAGAAGCTCGTCTCATAAGAAGAGAAGAAGAAGATGGGAGCAATTGAAGATCAAACTCTCACCTCAAGCGACGAGGAATGTGAAGAACTCAACTCTTGAAGAACCTCTTATCCATATTATTATTTGGATAAGAAATGATGATGTCATGAATGAAGAAGATGATGAAGTAGAAGGATCAAGAAGGAGTCTACCCACGAAACGAATAAAAGATAAGTATTCAATTGTCATTTCATGATATTGTTTTGTTATACATTTGATTATATCCAGTTGATGTGTTATGCATGATAGATTGTTTGCATTAATGATTGTATACTAATAATATGCATGTGATGGGTAAGTAGCTCATGGTGCTATACAACTCTCCATTGCTACTTATCAAACCTCTTTGCTGACATATTGGATTAGTGCACAATCTCAATAATGTCATGGTAGAGATGGAAGGCATCTAGAAAGTTTCTGTGAGATATGAATGAATGTTGTATTGGATAAACAGTTGCATAAGAATTTGTCATTAGGCATATGTTTTATGAAATAGTTCTAACCATGCAACTGGTGCATTTGAATTGTAGGAAAGGTCCTGTACAACCTCCCACAAGAAAAGAAGGATGAGACTTGTTTCGAAGAACAAGTGATGACAATTCAAGATTCATGAATCTGAAGCTCCCAGGGTCAGAGACACCATGATGGAAGAAAGAGCTTCAGAAAGAGGTACATCCACCTCGAAGGATGCAGAACACCATGGATATGAGAGATAACTCAAGTTGAAGAAAAGAATGCTATGAAAGAAGCTATGATCAAAGAATAACAGTTGATCATGGGGAATGATGTATACGATATGGTTTAGTGACATAAAGGGAAGTACGTAGTATCTTCCATATGGATCTACAAGAACAAGTGTACAAAGCAAGGTTCATGATTTTCCTTAGAAAGAATAGACTATGACATGACATACTCTATTGACAAGTATATATCAAGCATAGAACCACCTATACAGAATGAAGAGGGAATATGGTACTGCACTTCAGGGGGAGTGACTACAGAATATATCTGAGTTCGACATGGTACGACATGATGGGCAGCTTCCTGATGGATCGAGACTTTACCAAGAATAAAGTGGGTTCCAACCTTCAAGGTTGAATGCAGAAGACTAGGATATGTTGATGACCTGACAAGATGAACTCATAGAAGATGTTATGGTACTAGAATGATGTTTGGGATATAGTACTCAAACTAGAAATCAAGAATGTGGTATCTTCCAAATGGATTTGCAAGATAAAATATGTTGCTAATAGAAGTAAGGTAAGACTTGTGGCTAGAGGTTTCTATAAGAAAGAGGGAATTAATTCTGAAGAGACACTTACTCTGGGAAGCAAGGTACATGATGAAGTAAAGACAAGTCTTCCTTAATGGTATGATCGAGGAAGAGTTTTTCATCGAATAGTCACGAGGATTTGAAGTTGAAAACATATGGACTCACATATGCAAGATGAAGAAGGCCCTCTATGGCCTGAAGCAAGCTCCCAGAGCTTGGTATGGAAGAATAGATAGTTTCCTGTAAATTATGGGCTTTACCAAGAATAAAGCTGATCATAACCTTTATCTCAAGGTTGTAGAAGAAGAACCTGTCATCCTGTTATTATATGTGGATGACTTATTCTTAACAGGGAATGAGAAACAGATCATGGAAAGCAAGAAGAAACTAGCAAAATAATTTGAGATGAAAGACCTTGGGTTAATGCATCATTTCCTAGGTCTGGAAGTATGGAAAAGTTCAGAAGGAATCTTTCTCAACTAGGGAAAGTATGCAGTAGAGACATTGAAGAGATTCAATATGTTGGAATGCAAAGTCATGGCCACACCCATGGACTCCAACCTGAAGCTGTTAGATGATGACTCATCAGAGTTAGTGGATGTGACCCATTACAGACAGATCATTGGGTCATTGATGTACTTAACAAATACCAGACCAGACATTTGTTTTGCTGTGAACACCTTAAGTCAATATCTTGTTCAATCAAGACGGGTTCACCTAGTAGCTGCAAAACATGTGATGAGATATTTGAAAGGGACTATAGACTTTGGTATATACTATGATGTAAACCATTACTACAGATTGTATGGCTATACAGATGCAGATTGAGCTGGAAGTATCTCAGGTAGGAAAAGCACATCAGGTAGATGCTTTTGTTTGGGGTCTGCTATGATTTCATGGTTTAGCAGAAATAAGTCTAGTGTTGCTCTAAGCACATCCGAAGCAGAATATATAGTAGCTTAATCTACTAGTTGTGAAGCCATATGAATTCAGAAGCTGATGTCAAGATTATTCAACCTAGAGTTGGACACTACCGTGATTCTATGTGATAACCAGAGTTGTGATGACAAAGAACCCTGTGTTCCATCGTAACACATAGAAATCCAATATTTATACATACAAGATAATATGCAAATGATGATGCTTCAGTATTCCCATACTGAAGATATAGATTGTGTTTCAGTTTTTACATACTGTAGATGCAGATGATGGTGATTTTGTATTTCTATACTGAATATAGAGATGATGATGCTTTCAATATTTCTATACTGAAGATATAGATGATGATGCTTTCAGTATTTACATACTGGAGATATATATGGTGATAGTTCGGTATTCACATACTGAAGATGTAGATGATGATGGTTTAGATGATGATGTGCTGATGAAACCTCTGTCTCAAGTAAAGTTCAAACACTTTTGAGACAAGCTTGGTGTGTTTCAAAAATACCTTCCCCGAAAGGGGGAGTAGTGATGTTGCAATGGGATTGTATCATCGCTGGGCACTTTCCCTAAAGTGATCCAGAGACATCGGTCTTCAAGAATGAAGAGGGATTGTATCATCCTGGGACATATGTCCAGAAGTGATCTGGAGACCTCGTTCTTCGAGAATGAAGAGATATTGTATCATCTTGGGACATATGTCCAGAAGTGATCCAGTGACTTCGGTCATCGAGAATGTGGTAGGATTGTATCATCATTGAACTTCAGTTCAGAACGGATCCGGTGTAACTTCGGTCATAGAGAATGTGGCAGGATTGTATCATCCTTGAACTTCGGTTTAGAATGGATCCGGTGTAACTTCAGTCATCGAGAATGTGGCAGGATTGTATTATCCTTGAACTCCGGTTCAGAATGGATCCGGTGTAACTTTGGTCATCAAGAATGTGGCGGGATTGTATCATCCTTGAACTTCGGTTTAGAACGGATCCGGTGTAACTTCAGTCATCGAGAATGTGGAAGGATTGTATCATCCATGAACTTTGGTTCAATGGATCCAGTGTAACTTCGGTCATCGAGAATGTGGTAGGATTGTATCATCCTTGAACTTCGGTTTAGAACGGATCCGGTGTAACTTTGGTCATCGAGAATGTGGCAGGATTGTATCATCCTTAAACTTCGGTTCAGAACGGATTCGGTGACCTCGGTTGTCGAGAATGTGATAAGATTGCATCATCCTTGGATTTTGAGTCCAAAAGAGATCCAAAGACTTCTTTGTCTTTGTACTGTGGGCTGCTGTTGATGATGATGATGATGTTTCTGATCAAAAGATTAGAGTGTGATGATGATGATGATGTTTCTGATCAAAAGATCAGATGTTGCTGCTGATGATGATGTTCTCTGATCGAAAGATCAGATGTTGCTGATGATGATGATGTTCTATGATCGAAAGATTAGAATATGATGATGATGATGTTTCTCTGATCGAAAGATCAGAAGTTGCTGATGATGATGTTCTCTGATTGAAAGATTAGAATATGATGACGATGTTGTTGCTGATGATGATGATGTTCTCTGATCGAAAGATCAGAATATGATGATGATGATGTTTCTCTGATCAAAAGATCAGAAGTTGCTGCTGATGATGATGTTCTCTGATCGAAAGATTAGAATATGATAATGATGATGTTTCTCTGATCGAAAGATCAGAAGTTGTTGATGATGATGTTCTCTGATTGAAAGATTAGAATATGATGATGATGCTGTTGCTGACGATGATGATGTTCTCTGATCGAAAGATCAGAATATGATGATGATGATGTTTCTCTGATCGAAAGATCAAAATTTGCTGATGATGATGTTCTCTAATCAAAAGATCAGAATATGATGATGATGATGTTTTCTGATCGAAAGATCAGAAGTTTCTTATGATTATGATGTTGTTGATGATGATGATGTTTTCTGATCGAAAGATCAGAATGAGATGATGATGATGATGTTTCTGATCGAAATATCAGAATGTGATGATGATAATGTCATATTATCAACGTATGATGATGATGATGTACTGATCGAAAGATCAGAATATGATGATGAGTTGATGTTAGAGTATGATGATGTTCGGTTGATGATATTTCTGATCGAAAGATCAGAGGTTGATGATAATGATGATTCTGATTGAAAGATCAGAGTGCGATGATGATGATATTTTTATGATGATGATGTTGATGTTTTGATGATGTTTTCATGATGATGTTTCTGATCGAAAGATCAGAGTATGATGATGATGTTGTTGCTGATCGAAAGGCCAAAGTGCTGAAGAAGATGTTGCTGATCGAAAGGTCAAAGTGTTGAAGATGATGTTTCTAATCGAAAGGTCAAAGTCTTGAAGATGATGTTGTTGATCGAAAGGTCAAAGTGCTGAAGATGTTACTGATCGAAAGGTCAAAGTGCTGAAGATGTTGCTGCTGATTGAAGAGTCAAGATGCTGAAGATGTTGCTGATCGAAGTGGTCAAAGTACTGATGATGTTGAAGACTAAATATTGAAGATGAAGACTACATGATGTTGAAAAGATTCCAATGATTTATAGATGTATCACCCTGATGATGTTGATGATGTCCTCTATCTCTCTCCTATTATTGTTGTTGTTGATGTTGTTATAGAATACCCTTCTCATTAAGGGGGAGTGTTGAAATATTGTAACTTCGAAGAATATTCTATATGTATTTATTTGTGGTCCCCGATGGTCCTACCGGGAGAACCACTTGTATTAGTCTGTACCTTGATGCTCCTAATCGGAAGAACTAATAAGAGTCATGAGGCAGTCCCCTCTAATTGTAAAGGTGGGTCATTAGCACCCCAGTGTGGTTACTTGAGCCTACATGATTAACTCGATCCTACATGACAAATGAGTTAACTTAAGTGAACGGATGAATATAAATAGAGGTGTAGTGCTCCTCATTTGGAACACATACACACACTTGTGTAGCGCATTAGTGGAGGAGAGAAGAGTAGCTGGAGAAGGAGGAGGATCAAGCTTTGATCTCCTCACTGGTTTTATCTTTTGTCTTTTATCTTTTTGGGGCATCTATATTGAGGAAGCTTTTGCTGGGTTTTTCCCTTTAGGGTTTTCCCAGGATAAATCTGTGTTGTTGTTGTGATACTATTTCTTTCAGTGATCTTGTTTATATGCTTTTGTTATGAAAATGAAATAAAATACTGATGTATTAGCTAAGCATATGAAAATTTAACATTATGAACGTTGAACATGAAGATGTGGTCTACAGACTGTTCCCATATACTTTCGAACCTAGAGTGTCTTCATGGTATTTCAGTCTACAGGATAACTCAATAGCAAACTAGGATACTTTTGAAAGAGTGTTTATAAGTAAATTTGGCAATCAGAAAACCATAGCCACGCTCATGAAAGAATTATTATCTATGAAGATGGATAAAAAAGAGAAAGTTCAAGATTTCAATCAAAGATTCACTACTCTTTTAAACAGTTTTAGTGCTATGACAAAACCAGGTGAGGAGTATTTGGTAGAATATTATACTATAACACTATACCCATCTATAGCAATGTTTGTAAAAGGGGCAATTAAACCCACACTGGTAGAAAATTATGAAGAAGCCAAGAAGGTGGAAGCTGATTTGGATAGTATGGCAAGACACACTGTGGAACCAGAAGTAAAAACAATAGCTAGTAAAAAACCTTTGATGTTAACTAGGCCTAAAGATGAACACTCAAATGAAGTAGAAAATGTGGTAAAAATGGTGCAGAAATTATAGAACAAAATAGTAGACTTGGAAAAGGAAAAGGGAGCTAGTTCATCAAGAAATCCATTCAATCCCTACTATAATAAAAGGAAAGAAAATGGACAACCCCAACCCCATCTACTTAATTCCGTTGTTCTAAATTTTGATGAAGTTGGTATGGATCATTTCTGTACATTTCAACAAGAACACCACTCCAATAAAAGTTTCCCACAATGGATAAATTCAATAAATCTGGTGATGAATCAATTATTAGATGCCCAGCTAGCAAATCCAGAAGAAGAAGAAGATCAAACAAACGAACCAGAAGATACAACTGAAGAGACCACAATGGTGTTATGGGATTGGGCACCCACATTGGGATTGAGTGAGGAAGAGAAGACTGAGGAGATCCAAGTATCATTAGTGAATGTTACAACAAGGATTAAAGGACCAATGGTGGATCAAATTTTAGTGCTGCCTAAAACAAAGAAAATAAAGGGAACCATGAAGAAAATTATCAGCACTACTTAGATGGAACATAAGGTTAATTCGAAAAATATAAAACCAAAGAAAATATTTATTTATTTGAATTATGTAATCTTCCTCAGCAAAGAAAGAAATTATTGGAATCATTTGATCCACAACCAAGCAGTCCTGTGAAGACCATTGAATCAAATATTGAGATAAATGAAGTAAGTATTGGCGGAAAGTCAAAATCCAAAACTTTTCCTTTCCCGCTAACTTTTTAAATTTTAAATCGCAATGTGCATAATTGTTTGGTGGATTTGGAGCCTCATCTATTGTTATGAATTTATCTATTTACAAGAAGATCAATGGTCAACCAACACCATCCCCCTCTCAAATCATTCAACTGGATAGGTTTGTTGTTAAGGGGAGATGAAAGACGCACTAATTAGATTGTCTGCAGATCCTAGGGTGTTCCAATTCATAGACATATGGTGGTAGATATACCTGATGCTTATGGATTGATATTGAGAAGGGAATGGTCAATGGAACTGAACAGTTATTTTGCAACTGATTTGTCTCCCATGTGGCTGTTGTACCATAATAGTTAGAACCAAATTAGGATACTGAGAGAACCCCACATGAAACAGAACATAACTCAGTTGGAGGAAAATAACGAGCTGATAAATATCTCATCTTCAGTTTTGGGAATCTACTTTTTAGAACTCGAACGAGGGAATTACCAAGCGGAGGAATTTAGTTATGAATTAGATACACAGTTTGATCTCCTTCGATTTTCTCGGGCAGATGAAATTGATTGTAATATAATTAACTTAGTTACTAATGTAGAAGATGTTAACCAAATAAATTTAGAAGATAGATTTTGGATTTTTTTATTTTGATGGTTCTAAAACGCAAGAGGCATTTGTATCCTTATTGATCCGAAAAACAATAAATATTTTCTCTCTTATAGACTAGAATTTGAATGTACAAATAACACAACATAATATGAAGCTCTAGTTCAAGGTTTGAAAAATCCATTGAGTTAAATGTATTAAATTTAAATTTTTTTGGTGATTCTGAGATAGTTGTGAGACAAATAAGAGACACAATTCATTGTTTATCTCCACACCTTAAAGGGTACCAAGCTCAAGTATGGAATCTGATAGCACACTTTAATTCTTTTAAAATAAATGCAATCCCTATATTACAAAACGATGTTGTTGATTTATGAGTTGTTGTTGCTTCTAGGTTAGTACCAACTAATAATAAGTGTTCTATTGAAATAATTTTCAGGCCATCGATACCTGAAAATATCACAAATTTGAGGGTGTTTGATGATGATGAATAGATTATTAATTGTTTGACCAATGAAGAAGTTTTCAAAGATCTCTGATTGGCGAAGAAGAACATCAAGCAAATTTACAAAACAACGATATGTTCAAAAAAAAATTCATGCATAAAGGAGTAAGAACACTTAAAGGAATGTTTGATCTACAAAACAAATTTAGAAAACCAGCTAATATTAAAACAAACAGCTCATCAATGCAGTATGATATGGTGAATTTAAGATTAGAATTTGAGCCCAAATATGTCAATTTGGGAAAATGTTGCCATCCTAGAGAAAGATGCAGGTTCATTAAATTGTTTCAACAATATAAATACATCCCTTCCTGGACATATGAATATTTGGAAACATACGATACACCCATCATTCAACATGTAATTCCAATCAAGACAGACGCAAAACCATTTCAACAACAGCTCAGGAAAATGCATCCTAAATTAGATCCTTTAATCCAAAACAAAGTGAAGAAGCTATTAGATGCAAATATTATCTTCAAGGTTCGACACTCCAAATGATTAGAAAATCTAGTTTCAGTGAGAAATAAGTATGGAGAGATAAGGTTGTGTGTTGATTTCAAAAATTTAAACAGGGCAGCAAACAAAGATAACTATCCAGTTCCACTAATGGAACAAATTCTACAAATGGTGTCAGGATCATAATCGTTCTCCCTGTTAGATGGGTTTTCAGGTTATAATCAATTATTAGTGGCAAAAAAAATCGAGTTAAGACTACATTTCCTACAAATTAGGGAACATTCACTTATAGGAGAATGCCTTTTGGCCTAATAAATGTTGGAGCCACATTCCAAAGGGCCATGGATATTGCATTCCAAGGATTATTCGGCCACTTTGTAGTAGTATACTTTGATGATGTGACATTTTTCTCCAAGAAAAGAAAATACCATGCTTTTCACCTAAAATATAATTTTATTGTTGTAGAAAATATGGCATATCCTTAAATCCAAAGAAAATTATTTTCGCAGTTCTTGAAGGACAATTGTTGGGTCACATTATCTCAAAGAAGGGAATATCAATAGACTCGGAGATACTTGAAGATATATCTCATATTCCCTTTCCCCATAGTAAAATTTAATGACCCTTTTTTTAAATATTTACCAAAATGCCCAATTTTACAATTTTTTCACAATTTTGGCTCTTGACTAGTTTTAGTGTCTTCATATCCAAATCAGCCAAATTTCTTTCAAATATTTAGATAAGGTGTATTAATGATATAATAACTTAATTATTATGTTCAGGTATGTATTATGTCCCTCCAAACACTTTTGTAAGTCTGTACTAAATTCTGAACAAGATAGAGTATTTTATTGGCAATTTTGGGCTCAAATCCCCCTGGGTAAGTGGTAGAAATGGCTTCCCAAATGTGAATAAACTCAATAAAATTATGAAATTGAAGCATGTTATGTGTATAATAAATTATCATAGACTCATATGCATAAACAGTTGACCTCCCATGGCTGTTATCACTTCTTTCAATCAGATATGAAAAACTAGTTTTGGACCAGACTTGGGGAAATGAGGTGTCGTTTGCTCCAATGGTTATGCAATTCGAACCAATGGAAAAAAAATTCTCAGTTACTGAACATAAAACCCATAATATGATTTATTGAAATTCCATTCATTCATAAATCATCAATAGTTTACACACCCATTCAAATTCATCAAGATTACAAGAGTTTACAACAAGGTAGTGGGGAAATGGCACTATTTCTTCATTATTGAGCAATAATACATGAGATTTATTGGCCTTTAGACCTGATAGATTTATTAAATTAAATAAAAGATCATTTAAATAAGAATACAAAATAATGGAGCAATAGAATCTCCCTCAAATAGATGAATATCTCACCAAGTGCGCCTCACTCCATGGAGCTGAAATATGGTGAGAAAACTTGAGATGAAATGAATAACAAGCTGAAATTTGATGTTTCCATGAGATGCTGTAGCTTTAAAATGTAACTAAGACTCCATTTAATCTCCTTTAAATACCTAATTGGCCTCTCCCAATACCAACTAGGATGGGAATCTTTCACCCTCGAAATTGGCTAAAGCATGAACTAGTCATCCACTAGCTCTCTCTCTTCACAACAAGAAATTTCACAAATGATAAAAAGGCCATTCTCTTGGTTGCTTCCTATATTTTATAAACTTCCTTAGCCTTATAAGGTTACCAATCCATCCACAAACTCAATCTAATTCTAATTAGGGTGTGTGCTCATGAATTGACATGTGTCCCCTCTATCCTAGCCTTCTACCTTCCCCAAATTTGAGTAGGAGCTCATTGAGCTTCCCAAACTCACATGAGAGCTCTATTGGATGGTATATTTTGACCTTACATGTCATATATGTCATATTTCAACCTTCAGATCTGATTTCTACCATAAATTTCATAGAATATCAATCATTGGTGTCATAGATGTCATAAATGTAAGGGGAATCTAGCCAAGTGTCCATGAAACTCCCATTTGGCTCTTCCTCTCCCCTTGTAAGTTAAAATTCATCCCAAATTCTATATTTGAATTATATGGACAATTATATTAACCTTATAATCCATCCAAAAACATTAGGCTTCCCATAGATTCGATATTGCAAGAGGAGGATGTCATTTAACATAGGAATTCTAGCTTGAGTGGGCCCCATATTCTCCATGTGTCTCCATTCTCCATAGCCATTTCATTTTTCACTTGAATTAATTTAATTAAATCCATTTAATAAATATTTATTCCTTCTAATTTCTAAACACCATTTATTAGCTCCCTTATTAACTTTCCAATGTTTCCACCCAACCTAGGGAACTAGTAGGATTGATGGAATTTTCCTGCTATGTAATTATTTAAAATAGGAACATTACAATTCTCCCCACCCAATATTGCTTGTCCTCAAGAAATTTCAGATTTGGATGTTGAAATATCCTCCTCTTCCCATGTGGCATATTCACTTGGTAGATCCTTCCACTGCACCAAGTATTCTTTGATTATTCTTCTCCTCAATCTTTTCTCCCTTGTCTTCAAAACCTTTTCTGGAATAAGTGTGAGCTATCCTTCATCATCCAAAGGAGGGAGTGTATCTAAAATTAAAAATTTATGACTAATAGGCTAATATATTTCTTGAGACAATAAAAATGAAATACATTATGAATTTTACTCCCTTATGGAAGTTCCAACTCATATGCTAGTTCTCCAATCTTCTGGATTACCTTGTAGGGCCCATAGTATCTTTCCTTTATATTTTTTGCTCCATTCCTTTTTAGAGATGTCTTTTTGTATGGATGCAACCTCAAATACACTAAATCATCAGCTTGAAAGGTCCTTTCCTCTCTATGTTTATCTGCATATTGTTTTTGCTAATTTTGGGCAACCTGCAAATTGCCTTTTAAAAGATTTAAAATTTCTTGGTTTTCTTCCACCCAATATTTAGCTTTTGGAGCTGTACTATCACCAAATATTATATTAGCAAATGTAAGTGCATCATAACCATATAATTATCTGAAAGGAGACATCCCTATTTACATGTGAAAGGTGGTGTTGTAGCAAAACTCACCCAAGTGTCGCCATTTTGTGCAAGCTTTTTGTTGTTCTCCCACATAGTTTCAGAGGTACCCTTCCAGCCATTTATTCACCCTCTCTGTTTGTCCATAAATTTGGGGATGGTAGCTTGTACTTCGATTCAACTGAGTTCCCACCAATCTAAAAATTTCTTTCCAAAAAGCACTCATGAATCTACCATCTCTATCACTCACAATGCCCTTGGGGAGCCCATGCAATCTGAATATTTATTTGAAAAAAAGGTCAGAAAATTGTGCAGCACTAAAAGAGGATGTAACAAAAAATAAATGAGAAAAATTATTCAATATATCCACTAACACATATATGCAATCCTTTCCCAAATATTTGGTCAAACCGGTGATGAAATCCATCGATATATTGTCCCATTTTTGCTCTGGAATGGGCAATGGGTGTAATAAACCAGTTGGGTATGTGAGTTCTAATTTTTTTTGCTGACATAACTTACATTCATTCACATAATTCTGAACATATTCCTTCAGCCCCTTCCAACAGAACCTTTTCCTTAGTTTCCTATAGGTTTTGAAGATCCCCAGATGGCCTGCTATTGGAGAATTAGTTTCCTATAGGTTTTGAAGATCCCCAGATGGCCTGCTATTGGGGAATCATGTGCTTCCTGCAAAAGTTTGTACTTAAGATCTGAATATCGAACCAAATAAATTATTCCTTTATAGTATATCATCCCATTCAAAATTCTGTAGTTATCATATCCCATGATTCCATCTAATACATCACAAACAAACTTATCTTTGGCATATTCAACTAGTAGCATGTCTTTCCAATTTTTAGCAATGTCCATAAGAGAAAAAGAAGGTATTCGAGATAATGCATCTGTTACAATGTTATTCTTTCCTTTCACATATTCAATATTAAAATCATAAGCTTGGATCTTTCTTTCCCACCTTTTTTTCCTTTCATTTAGATACTTTTGGGTAAGGAAGTGTCTTAGACTATTATGGTCAATTTTCACCACAAACTTGTTTCCTACCAAGTATTGTCGGAATTTGGCCAAGGAATGCGTGATGGAAAAAATATCTTGGTCATATATGGAGTAAATATTTTCATGAGGCTGAAAATTTCTTCTCTCAAAGGCTATAGGGTGTTGGCCTTGATTTAGGACAGCCCCTACGCATCCACCTGAGGCATCACATTCAACAACAAAAGGCTTACAAATCAGGTAATGGAAGTATGGGACAACTACTCATTACTTATTTCATTTTTTGAAGGCCTTTTCAGCCTCTTCATTCCACTTGAAATCATCCTTCTTAGTCAAATCAGTGAGTAGAGAAGTCAACTTGGAGAAACTTTTCACGAACTTCCTATAGTATGTACATATTCCAATGAAGCCTCTTACTTCTGTGATGTTTTTTGGTGATGGTCATTGTAAGATAGTTCTGATATTTTCCATGTTTCCCAATAATGTGCCCAATATATAATAGTTCTTTCATCCCAAATTCACATTTAGACATCTTAGCATACAAAGAATGTTCTTGCAAAGTTTTCAACACAATCTCTAGGTGTTGCTTGTATTGCACTCCAACAATTAAGAGTGCTCTCCAACCCATACCAATAGGAAAGAGAATTATGGGATCCCATTTTCTTGTATGCATTCTTCCAAACATCATGAGTACATAATATATATCATCAAATTACATAACAACATAATAAAAAAGTACATCAAGAAGGTGTCTCATCAAAAATTCATGCAAGTGCTTATACCTCCAAGTAAGTAGACCACCGTTTTCCAAGTGCATACAAGCTTCAAATGACCAAGAAAATATGCTCCAATGACATAGGTGAGGATCCCATGTCCTATAATTTTGCTCCAAAATGATGCGATATGCATCAAAATATTCAGCCATGTATTCTTTCATCCAAGAAGTGAATGAATGATCTCCACTAAAATATGAACCAAATAATGAGCAAGAGAAACCATGAGTCTTCAAGTGACTCAAATGCATATCATAGGCACATCCATGTAGCTGTGTATCATCATAAAGTAACAAAGGATGCAGCTGAAAATTTGAATAAGAATGTGCTCCAACCATGTCATCATAGAACTTAATTCTAGGAGTTCCATACTCCTCATGTGGCACCATAAAAAAGAACCCTTTCGCCCATACTTCATTGAGACTAATGCTGCAAAACATGGAATTGTAGGATGTAGGAGAATGAACTAACTCACCCAAATGATCAAACAGCGTAGAAGTTTCATCACAAGAATTATCCATATGGGTGGTATCATGCAACTCCTTCAAACGTGTGAAACCTGTCATATATTGGTTATGTTAGCACTCTAGGAAACTCCTCTAGGTTACAGCTCAAGGATGCATGGTAACTTAAATGTTTTTATGGTTTTTTTCTAAATGGATCAAGTCAAATGACCTATATGACCTCACACTCTCAATACATGCATAAAACTCAACCAAAAGATAAGGCTTCTAACTACCCCTGTTCAGAGGTTTGATAATAGGGTGAAAAGATAGAGAACTTACTATGCTGGCATATTCATATATAAAACAATTACATATAAATGGCTAATCATAACAAGGAAAGTACTTGCAATTCAACTCATCAATATACAGATAGGATGACATCTATCAGACATTAGATAACATGAATAAACCTGAATCAGACATTCAAGCACAAGCACATAATAGAAAAGATATGGACTGAACATATGATAGAAAAAGAGCTTATATTAGGTCATGAATAATATGAGAAGCTTGATAATAATAATGGTCTAAAGGTCCCCGAAGTCGAACCCTTGCTATAACATAATTCTTAGGCTTTATAGCCTTTACAAAAATATTCAGATCCTAAAAAGTTGGATCTGTTTTAATAAAAATAGATAAAATAAATATTTTTTTCAAAATTAGGTTAGAAACTCTAATTTAACTACTAGTATATCTAACTCTACCACTTGTTCACTCATTGAACTCTTTTATGATTGTAGTGAGTATTGAAGTAGAGTTGTAACCTGTCATATGATAGATAAGCCATTGTTGGTAAAAGATAGGTAGGGTTTGTGACCCTTTTCTCCTTGATTGTATCCTCAAAACTGGAACAGACCTCCTCCAATGGTGTTTTTCAGCAACTTTCAGCTTTATATTTCATCTCTGAAATAGTTGTATTTGCCGAAATTGGTTCTATGTGCCAAAATGTCTTTCTGCACCCTTTTTTGCTTTCAGTGGTTAAGGAAACAAAATATCGGTTCTATTAGTTGCCGAAAGCTCTGCTTTTGGTGGCTAATGAACCGCTTATGTGTTTGCCTAAGCCACCGAAAGCTCTGTTTCTGCAAAATTGTAATCAGGCTCCTAATCACCCCCTTTCAACTTTGTTGTTGATCTTCTGGCACTTCTTTAGCCTGCATAAGGTTTGGAAAAATAGCAGCATCCTGGGCTGCCTCTAGATTCTGAAGGCTCATTGCTGCCTTGGCTAGGGTTTCTAGTGCAAGATTAGCTTGAGGGCTAGGGTTTGGATTTTTCTTCTGTAACCTCATCAGTCTGATCATTCTGTAAATTCTTGTGCTATCCTTCATCAGCCTCAGATTTATTCTTTTCAATAGGACATACATTCCTCTCATCTCCAAAAAAGAATTGTGCAAATCCTTATTTCTCTTGGTTAATATTTCATTATTTCTTTTTATCTCCCTATCCAAAACCTCTAGTTCATGTATTTGCTCTAGTAATTGGTTTACTCTCTGAGACCTAGGTTTTCTTGAGGAGGTCTCTGCTATTTGTTCATCCTACCCTTCCCTTGGTGTTGGTGAAGAAAACTCTTCATTTTCTGCTACCACCTACTTTGTTAGGTCAACTTCTTCTGAGTCTGAGTAGGGTAAGTTCAAAATATTTTCGCTTTGTTCTGGGACCTCCTTCTCCTTTCTACTGAATTCTAGGTTTCTTTTATCTTGGTTGGTTTTAGAAGGGGGAGAAGGATTATCTACTATTACCGGTGAGGTAGCACTTCTTTTCCTTTTTCCACTCCTGGGGGTGGTGGATTTCTTCGAAGGGTACTTTCCTTTATCTTCTAGTTGTAGGCCTGTTTCAAACTCATTCCAAGAATAATAATAATAAATGTTTCCATGCTATGTTTCTCCTCTGCAGAAATTCTTGGACAATGAGTTGTATGAGGCCATGGTGAGACAACCTTCCTACAATTTTGGTGGGCTGGGACTTTACCTGGTGTGCCATATTTTTTAATCACTTGTGGAGGTAGAAAGGTAGGTTTAAAGGGCTTATTCCTATAAAATGGTTCATCAGCTTGAAGTGGTATATCATTTCCCTATTGTATATTTCTTCATAGGTTATATACACAAAAATTGCTTTCAGTAATTGCTGCCACCTCTCCTCTAGCCAGGTGGATGGAACACTTTTCTTCCATATTACATTTCTGTGTTCAGGTTTTAAATATGATCTGAACTCCACATTTTTAGTAATGGTGTTCTTAAACCACTTCTCCCCAGTTCTTGGGAGTTCTATCACTTCTGCAATTAGGGTTTCATCCACTAGGAACTCTTCCTTTCCCATCAACGCCTTGGAGCCATCAAAAGAAAGGGCAAATGCTTATGCAACCTCCTGGTGTGAACCTTGGATTTTCTCACAAAATCTGTAGCAACCTGTATCTTTGAAGAATTGGTAGACTTCTGGATGTGAGTTAAGATAACTCATGTATCCCAGTTCCTATCTGAGGGTAGGTCCTCCTTTCTTCATCTCTAAGTTGTTCTTCTTAGTATCTTGCAAAAACCAAAATTCGGACTCTTGTGAAGGAAATTAGTGCATTGGTTTCAGGGATGGCCTTGAGCAGTAAGGATGCATGCAACAATTGAGGAGTGTACTGAGGATATGGTGCTGATTTTGAGGGGTTAACCACTTGATTGGTACTTGAATGAGATGATGGTGGATTCTAGTGATATCCACAAGATATCCAACCTAGTAATCATTTTTAATTTGAACTTGGTGTTTCATGGAGGTTTACTGTAGTTGTGGGACAGATGGAGGGAAGGCTAGGGTTTTCATTTCCATCAGTCATTTCAGATCAATAATGACCTCTTAGCCATTAATTCATGCTTTACTACAGTTCCCCGGTCTTTTCGGTGCTTAATCATGCTAAATTATGACATGCCTCATGCTGACGAGTTTGATTTTGATGGACACATAACTGCTTTGCCTTTTCGGCCTTTTTAGTGGTTAAGAAAATCTAGGATTTAATTCGTTAACTGCCGAAAGCAGGGTTTTCGGTGGCTAATGAACCATTGGTCCGTCTCCCTAAGCCACTGAAAGTCTCCTTTCCAGAAAAACAAATTTAATGCGCTTTTGGTGGTTAAATTTATTCTTCGACCCCTTGCTAATCCACCAAAAGTGGGGCCTTTCAGTGGCTAATGAGCTGTTGGTAAGTTATCCCAAGCCACCAAAAACCCTTTTTCCATTTTTTTATAAAAACGACGTCAACAGGATTTCGGTGGTTAACGTGGTCCTGATCGCAACTATTAGCTGCCAAAAGCTGGGCTTTTTGGTGTCTAATGAACTGTTGGAAAGTTCTCCTAAGCCACCAAAAGCTAAAAATTTCAAATTTATTGAAAAAGAGAACACCAGATAGTCCAACTTTGTTAGTCACCCAAACATCTTTCATAATATGCCCTAAAATCTTCATCACTATGCAAAAAAAAAATTATGAGTGGACCTATTGAAAATTAATTTATTTAAGAGATAACAGGTTCCAATGTAGAGAAATCATGCTCTTCTTTAAAAATTGCATAACCTTCATCAAGAGACAATTCAAGTTCCTCTTCCACCACATCAAGTGTTTGGATCTCTTCAAGTTCATATTCAGTATTTTCAATAGAAACTTATTCATACTCATGTGATGTATATTCATATTTTTCAGAGTCATTTGGGAGTGAATTTTCGATCCTCTTCATGTACTACTTCTACTTCGCCAATTTTAGAACTAGGTGGTTCATGGGTCTCCTCCTTTTGCTCCTTCAAGCAAGATGATGCATTTTACCCCTTGGTTTTCTTAAAATAAATATAGTTTTCCCAAATTTGGATATCCAAAAATTTGAATCCTTTCATAATATTCTTATTCATGTCTTCAAACATAGGCTCCATAATTTTTATAAGCTCCTCACCATCATGTGAGGTTCCCTTTTCATCCCTAGTCATAGTTTCCTCTTCAACAAAAGCACTTTTGGGTTTCAATATATAATGGTGCTACATGAATTATTATCCTCACAAATATCAGACCACATCAGGTTCCAATATCATTCTCTTATACCACTTTTAATGGCCATTTTTAAAATTTTTACCAAAATGCCCAATTTTCCAATTTTTTCACAATTTTGGCTATTGACTAGTTTTAGTGTCTTGGTCTCCAAATAAACCCAATTGCTTCCAAATCTTCAGAGAAGGTGTATGAATGATATAATAACTTAATTATTATTTCCATGGATTTATTATGGCCCTACAAACACTTCTTCAAGTCTGTACTAAATTATGAACAAGATAGAGGATTTTATTGGCAATTTTGGGCTCAAATCCCCCCCGGGTAAGTGGTAGAAATGGGTTCCCAAATGTGAATAAACCCACTATAATTATGAAATTTAAGAAGGGGATGTGTAGAATAAATTATATTCATAACCAACCGACCTCCCGTGGTTGTTATCACTTCTTTCAATCAGATATAAAAAACTAGTTTTGGACCCTTGGGGAAATGGCGTGCAGTTTGCTCCAATGGTTATGCAATTTGACCCAATGGACACAAATTATCAGTTACTGAAAAATAAACCCATAATATGCTTTAATTTCAGTCCATTCATTAATAAATCATCAGTACTTTACACATCCATTCGAATTCATCAAGATTACAAGAGTTTACAACAAGGTAGTGGGGAAATGGAATTGTTTCTTCATTATTGAGCAATAATACATGAGAATTCTTGGCCTTTAGACCTTAGTGTATCTACAAATGTATAGAAAAATATAATATTACATTTTGAAATATTTTAGTGCAGTATGTCAAGGTTATAACCTATTAGTTTTAGATCATGGAACTTTTCAAAAACGTTTTTTAAGTGAAAAATACAAAATAATTGGTTTGAAGGATCCAAACCTTCTGGACTAGTAAAATTCCCTAACTTTCATATTGTAGCTACAAAATTATATCGACCCAAAATATTAATTTATTACACAAGTTACTTCTTTATTCCCTTTCTCTAAATTGAAAATTTTGGACCTCGAAACTTCGTAGAAAATGATATGGAGCAAAATTTCCAACATGAATTGTTTGAAGGAGCCAAACCCTAGGATTAAAAATTGTTTCCTTTGTTGTCCCAAGAATGATATTTGATACCACTTGTACCTATAAATTCATAGGAATGATAGAAAAACACAAGAGACAATACATAAAACTAGGCAAGTGTCTCTTGTATGAAATATTTTCAAAATAGAAAGCTATGTTCACTTGCCTCTTCAAGTGGGAAACCTCTAAGAGAAAATATTTGAATACAAGCATAGTTCTTGAAAAAACATAACATATCTTAATATTCTATATATATAAATAATTCTTTAAAATACAAATCCCTAAATACTTGTGGTCGATAACACACACACACATATATACGTGTGTGTGTGTGTGTGTGTGTGAGTGATGTGATGTTTAATGAATTTGTACACTTGTGTTATTTCCATGTTTTGGTGGTATGCAACTATATGATGATGTGTATGTACATACATTGTGTGTTTTCATAATTGTAGGTAATGTTAAATGTTCTAACCCATGACTCGATTATTTATATTATCTCCTTTAAGTATTTTCAACTCTAGGAACATGAATGGATATGATAGTATCAAACTAGCATTATAGGATTAACTTGAAGATAAATCATAAAAAGACATGGTTCTCATATGTTGTAAAGTTAATGCACTATGCTATGAGCATGTGGGAATTGTGGTGAACTTGAAGATGGAAAATGTGAATGGTAATTTCATTAGCAAGCACAACAATCATGAAATTATATTCAAGTGGATTATCATTTATGGGGACCAAGAATATCCCACTTGGTTGATACTAGATTTTGAATCTAGAAACTTGCACCTTTGACAAACCTAATGTGATAGGGTGTCCTAAGAAACATTTGAACAAGCATTTTTTTTAAATCAAATCACAATGCATAAACTAAACATACACGTAAAAAATGAAAAAAAAAGAATAATAATAATTTATATACAACATGGGTTGGTCGAGTTTATTGTTAGTCATAGAACAAATTCATGTACAATCTATTGAAGCTTTCCATGAGGACCCCACCATATTGGTTAGCAATTTCATGTCAAATAAGAAGTGAGAACTTGTTTTAAGTCAATAGTGTTAGGGATAAGTTCAATTTATAGATCAAGAGGGGGGGATCTCATATTCAATGGATAAAACTGCCTCTAAGCCATAAATAAGATGAAAGGTGTGAAACATGTGCTAGTCTTGATGGATGTGTGGTAGGCCCATAATATTGAGGATAATATGTGATGTCAATTTGTTTTATTCTTTTTTAATGTCAATTGAAGCATGGCACTTGTGATTTATTGATAACCTAGACTTGGCCATTATCTTAGAAACAATGTAGAGAGGATAAATCATGTGTAAACCCCAAGTGTGAAGTCAACTGAAAAAATACTTCATTCTTGAAATGTTTTCCATGGTGAGAGAT
This sequence comes from Pseudotsuga menziesii, assembly GCA_001517045.1. Lineage (NCBI taxonomy): Eukaryota > Viridiplantae > Streptophyta > Pinopsida > Pinales > Pinaceae > Pseudotsuga > Pseudotsuga menziesii. Next base: position 169,266 of record LPNX010241891.1, on the reverse strand, counting down.
TAGGTTAATTAGGGATGTTGAAGCAAGTGATGATCTGATTGAGGAAGAAGTGGGTGGTTGTAAGAGAAGTGTTGTTAAATGTTAACATTGCTTTAACCATTTGATAAATTAGTCAACAACCAATAATGTACTTGATATTGCAATTGGATATAGGGTGACATTCCATAAAGTTGATCTCCCATTTGCAGAACATGTTAATATTGATAATGGGATATGGAGGAGTAGGTTGTGCTTAGGTTTTAGGGTTGAAAATTTGACAATTCTTGCATAGTTTAACCTCATGAATGTTATGAAATGAAAATAAAGCAAACAAATATCCCACATAAAGGATATTTTGGGTGATGGCCATTCTTGATAAATGGTCACTTTAAGCACCCTATGAAATCTATGGAAAACTTGTTTGACCTCTTCATGAGTTAGGAATTGACATAATATGGTATCAAATCCTCATTGATACATGGTTCCTTTAAGGAGGAGGTAACAAGGACCCTAGTGTTGAATGTGTTGATGGTCATCATGAGAGAGATGTGGATCATACCTTTGCATGAAAATTTAGTTCAAGATATTTTATAACATGGGTTTTTCGATGATGTAAAACAAATATGCTTGTCAGGAGCAACACCATTGAGAGGTCATTGGATTACATGGGTAGGGAGGTGAGTGATGAAATCAGTGAGGTACACAGTTTTCTTATGTTGACATGTATAAATTTTAAGGTAAAATTCTTGGAGGAAGGATATCCAATGGGAAATTTTCCTTTAATTAGATAACATCCCAAGATACACTTCATGTGGTTTGAATTGGTCATGGAATTGGTGTGGTGAAGAATGATAGTGGATATTATGTACTAAATGAGCCAGAATCAATGACATATTCCAAGTATCATCTTTTGGTTGTGTATCTTTCCATTAGATTAGAACTTCTTGTACCATGTGATGGTGTAGGTGATGCTCTCATGTGGCCAAAACTACACTTCAAGCTGGAGCTAAATGGAGCCTTCAACAATGAGTTTTGGTAATGTAGTTTGAATTCAACAATTCTTACCAACACCCTTATTTAAGCAAGACACATGAAATATTGGTATATCTTAGAGTGTGCTTGGAGCACTAATTAGTAATTCACTTGACCAATGCATTGAACAATATAATATGGGTTGTAAAACTTTGGTGAATTGGAACTAGATAGTTGTTGAATGTTGGGATCTCCTAAAGTCGCTTAAAGAGTTGATATGTAGTAGATTTGGTGAACCATTCACGTACCATAGAAGATAAGGTAAGGGGGGATCCCTCTTCCTTGTATTTTCTTGACAAATCATCCACCACAACATTTTATTTTCCCTTTTTGTAGATGATATCATAATCATATTCAAGCATATTAATGACCCATATTTTATGTTTCTCTGGGATGAAATCCTTTGTTCCAAAAATATTTCTAGCGATGGTGATTTGTCTTGATATGGAAACACTTTCCTAGGAGATACTACCACCATGTTCCTACTACATAGGATGGTTATACTTTCTTCCTCGTAGGTAAAATTTCCCAAATTCCTTTCACACAATTTCTTACTAGTTAATGCTAGGGGTCATCCATCTAGCATTAACAATGCAAGCAAACATTTTCTAAAATCATCCAATAAAATGTATTGGTAAAATAATACATGGCTAAGATTGAGGTGGTTTGCATGGCTTGATTTAAAATTGAGAAGGGTTATTCTAGTACTTTGTTCTGTGCAAAGGAATTCTTCTAGAGTACACTTGTCAAAGGGGATGGATATGGGTTGGTTCTATGAAGAATGATTCTTGCCTCTAGTAGTTCCTGAGTGATATTCTCAATTTCATTCTCCTATGCACATGGGTTCCTATATGGGCATAAATTTGGTGGCTGACTTCCCAAAATCAAGGGTATACCATGATCATGATCGCCTCTAGATGTAGGTAAGCCCTTTGGTGTCTCAAATATCTATTGATTTTTGTGCAAAACCTTTTGCAAGTTAGAATATATTTATGGTATGGTGCTATATATATCTTGTATGGCATGGAAGTTAGCAATAACTCTTAAATGACATTTCTTTACTAATTTTTCTATTCAATGAGAACTTATGATTTCAAGGGAGCCTACCTAAATACCTTTGAGAGTTTGAATATGAGAGTGACGAGTAAAACCCAAGTATAATTCATATAAGTCCATGGTGACTAGCTCTAATGTGCGTAGGCACTTATCCCCTAAAACAATATCACAACCATCCATATATATTTTCAAGATATGACTCTTGAGATGATAGTCATCCAATTGGAGACACATTTTCACAACAGCCCCCAGATTTCATCATCCCACCATTTGTGATCCTAATTTAAAAGTTAGGCACAACGTGGACATAGAAATGGATTTATTATGTCACTTTCCACTGAATAAAATTGTGGGTGTTGCCACTACCAACCAAAACTACCACTTTGTGGTGCTTGATGTAACCTAATAAGTTTCAAGGTTTTCAAGGTTGAAATACTAGATAAAACATGAAGAGAGATGAGTGGTTCTTCGTGATGGACTTTGGGTTCCATTTCTTCTTGCATGGGTGGACTTTAGTCAACAATCTCAAAACTTAGGGGTATATTCTATAATGATGTCTTTGGAATGGATAGGAGAAGTCACATAAATTTGAAATAATTTTTGTTCATTACATTTATGACCAAGAGCATGCTTTTCATCACAATTATAGCATATTCCATGTCTTTTCCATTCTTCCATCTTTGTTGGATGTAACATTTATAAATAATGAAAAATAATAAGAAATATTTAATAATTCATAATTAAAATAATTAGAATTAGTAAGTTAACGAATAATCAAAGGGTACGTACCCCTTCTGCTTGTGAACAGTCAATGCATATAAGTAAACCATCATGAGGTTGGATCAAATCATCTTATTCAATTTCATATAATAAATATTATATATATTCAAATTTTGCATAACAATTATGTTATTTACAAATTCCACTACAATAATGGTATCAAAGCTAAACAACAACTAGCCATCTTGAAAATTTCCTATGGAAGAAATTATGGTTTTGGTCATACTATAAAAAAACAAGCAACAATAAGGTAGCAACAAAGGAACATAAATCAAGAGCACGAAAGAAAAAATAATAAATGAAGTTCTAAAATGAATAAAGAAAATAAAAGAAACTAACAAGAGTATGAAAGGTATTTATCTAGAACTAAAGGCTAAACCTGTACCAAAAGAAGAATATTATGAGGCTACAGATGTTAGATCTACAGTAGTTAGCATGCTAAATACAAACAAATTTTCTTTTGTTGAATATCACGTTGACAATAATGGTAATATTGTGTCTATAGAGAAAAAAGGAACGTGAATAAGCACAATACATGGATACCCCTACCATATTCACCGAAAATAAATATTATGGAAAATAGTAAGGGAAAATTCAATATATTTAATGCATTGGACTATTGACAAGATGAAGAATATAGTGATGACGACATTGATATCGACGAATTTCCTGAAATTGAGACAACCTAACTGTTAGTGAAGTGGTTGAAATTGATCCATTTGACCTCCTAGCCACGAAAAGGATAATAGACAAAAGACAATCGGTGGTTATAGGGGAAAGAGAATAAGGGGAACTTATGTGCCTATACTGCGAATATGGGATTGAATTAGGCACAAAGGGCATCAATTTAACACATTGCTTGCATAGTTTTCACAGAGATATCTATATTCCAAGAGCCAAACTGACTGGGCATTCTCGAGAATTTTCATTTGTCCATTACAAACATGAGGACAAAGCTAATGAAGCCATTGAACGATTGGATGGTACAAAGTTTGATGGAACATATATCAAGGACCAATACGCAAAATATGGCCCAAATGCATAAATAAGACATCAACGGAAGATTGGGGCCCACACCAAATCTAGGAGCCAAATCCCTTCTCGAATAAATAGGTAGATAGATAGGAACCATATCCCTCCTCGACTAACCACTTATAGAGATAGATATTATGGTAGGAAAGATCACGGTAGTGACAACCATCTAAACTCTGAGCATGGTCGCATTAAAAGAAATGGTCAAAACAATCCTAAATCCACTAGTAATTGTGAGAGGTATTGTTCAAGAAAGAACAAGCAAACAAATAGAGCAATAGACCATCATGTCTCTGCTCATAAAAAAACACCCATTTATGTAGCTCCAGCATGACTGAGCTATATTGGCTCATGGCGATTTTGCACTTTCCTTTCTATGGTTTCATCTTTCGAAAATGTTTGCATTGTTTCCTTCCATAAAATTCGTTTAAAAGACACAAAAGTATTCTCTTCCCCTTGAAAAACAATATTATGTACTACATCGACATTAACTTCGACCAAGCTTCAAACATGAAAAAAAGAAGTACAAGGGGATTATGAAGGATGCCACATTGGGAGGGTGCAACATATACAAACATAACCTATGTAAACAAGCGATGATTTTAATGTTAAAACACCATCCTCGTGATTCTTTATCAACTATAGCCAACGCTGCTCATCCCATGGTCAAACGACAACCTTAGTACAAGGGTTTTCAAGAAGATACAACCTTATTAACATTGAATTCCATTAGTTGTTGTGGACATGAAAAAAAACAGTATGAAAGAAAAATTCATGATTTATAAATCAAAAGGAAAATAAAAATATTAATAGTTGATTGGGAGACTTAAAACTCACACATTGTCTCGTCGACCCTAATTTGTGACTACTACCAACTAAAGTGACAATTCGTGCAAATTGTTAAGTGGCTAGGTAGCATCATTTAATTAAAGGTTATAAAGTAAGCACTTCAACACATTGCAAATAAATATTCAAATCGATTGTTCTTAACATTGGTATGAAGCGAAGTTTTAAGAAGGAAAGACAAAAGTGTTATTATATTTTTGTTCCAAAAAGTGAAATGTCATCGTGAAGAAGAGGGAAAGGAATAATTAAATTATTGAAGATAAAGTCAAAATCAGGGAAAGATTGAAGATTAAAATCTATAAACTTTGAAGACTATCTTTCTTTAACAGGATGACAATGTAACCATTTTAAATAATAAGAAATAATTAACATAATTATAATTAGTAAGTTAATGAACAATCAAAGGGCATGTATCTTTGTGACTAGTCAATGTATATAAGTAAATCATCACAAGGCTTGTTGTAATAATCTCATTCAATTTCATTCAATAGATATTATATATATTCAAAATTCGAAGAACAATTCTATTATTTATAGCTTTCATTGCAACAATGGAGACAATTATATTTGTACTTTGAAGGGAGGAGAAGGGATTGTGCTTGAGGAATTGACCTGTCTAGGGTGGGACCTAGGAATGAAATAGGGTTTGCTAGTATGTTCATTGATCATTGTCTTTGCTTCTAGAGCCCTATGAGATGCCTCCAACCAAGTAGTAGGATGTCTCATTCTAACCCGTGCTTTAATAATGTCCTTGAGGCCACTAATGGAACATTATTTATAGAAAGAATTTGTTAAGTTCTATGTATAGATGGATAGTTGCTCAAAGGTGGATATAACGTTTGCAACTAAGCTTTGGTATCACTTGGTAATCCACCCAAAATAGTGAGTATCTCGTTCATATTGGGCATGGTGGATTTAACAAATACTTTGTAGACGATGTACCACCCATAATATTTTTCATGCTACTCCCACTGTTTCCCTCATTTTGGATTCAGATATAAGACCCCCACCTTGAATTTCATCATGTCATCAATAATACCATTAAGGGTAAAGTAATGTTCCATCTAGGTTACACATCCTTGCGGGTTAGAACCATGAAACTTATTCAAGTCCTCTTTAGGAAAATTGTTCCAAATGTTATTATCCATGAAGGGTGGGTTATGGATATGAAGACTTGAAGGGGTTGTTGGTGGATAAATAGTTTTAAGTGTGGCTCACTATGTTGTGTATTCCAAGGGACTTCTTCTAAGATTCCATGAGTTTTTAACCAATTCTAGGATTTATTTATACCTTCCAACTTATAATATAAATTCTTATCCAACTTCTGATCTAGGTTTCTTACGTCCTCCCAAAATTGTTGAATCTCTCTCATATATCTTTCATCACTGTACTGGACTTGTGCTTGAAAAGTATTGTATTGCTCTTTTAAGGTTTCAATATTTGTGGCATTAGAGTGGGTGTTCATGTTGCTTGTGGTTTTGCAAGGTGGTCTATAGGGAGGAGCGTTGTCCACCATGGGATGGATAGGTGAGAGTAAGGTTTACAAGCCCTCCCGAAGATGAGGTAGTGTCAGGTGTTATAGCTCTTTGATATTCCTATAGGGTGAAACAATATTACTCAACCCATTATCTCAAGGAACTAAATAAGGATGCTTGAACATTCCCTTAGTCGTACTACTCAACTACCCATGCACTAGAGATTGATCTCCCTAGGTGTTTTTCTAGGCACATTATAGTAACAAGGAGGTAAATCAATTTATATAAAGCTAGTTCCAAGTATACCTAGGGACTTACGATATACCCAAGGGAAAATGGAAGTGAAATTCAATATAGATGTGTTCTCTTATGTGGTACTAAAAGGGGTAAAACTAGAGTTTACAAGGGTGTTGAACAATGTAACTTAGTACCACTTATATTTTCTACATGCATTCTTACCCAATCGTCGGTTTACTTCCAGGATGCCATATCTTTTTGTTATTTAAGGACATTGGAACATGTATCTTAAAACAATTAAAAATTTAGGATTTTGCTAATTCTAGAAAGAGCTCTACAATCAAGGAAAATAACTTACTCTTCAAGGTGGGGTTTGTGGTTAAGATTTTGAAATAAGTGCATCTCCTTGTAAAAGCCTGATTTCAAGGCAGTCTTGAAGTTTCTGTAATTGTGAAATTATTGCACATTGGAGTCAAAAATTTTGTTATGTAGTAGTTTGATATGTCTTCTCTACAATGCCATATGTTTCATTGAGTTACAATGTGCTAAGGAAAAAATAGGGTAATTTTACCAAAACTTGAAATATGAAATATTTCAGGTATGAATATGAAATTTGTACCAAAAACACTATGCTATGTATTCCTTTGAATTCAACCACTGACACTCAATTCGAATATCCTTAACTCTAAATATAATTTTTTTACCTAGAATACCAATTTAGGTCTAGTTTTGTGCTAGTCAAAATACCTAACTTACACAAAGTGTATCTCCAAAAGTATAGCAACCTAGAAGCTTAAATTTTGAAACATTTTAGTGCAGTATGTCCAGGTTATAACCTATTAGTTTTAGACCGTGGAACTTTGCAAAAACGTTTTTTGAGTGAAAAATTTAAAATGATTGGTTTGAAGGATCCAAACCCTCCAGACTACTAAAATTCCCTAGCTTGCATATTGTATCTACAAAAGTAAATCGAACCAAAATATTAAATTTTGACACAAGTTACTTCTTTATTCCCTTGCTCTAAATTGAAAATTTTGGACCCCAAAACTTCGTAGAAAATGATATGGAGCAAAATTTCCAACATGACTTGTTTGAAGGATTCAAACCCTATGATTAAAATTGTTTCCTTTGTTTTCCTAAGAATGAGCTTTGATACCACTTGCAATATACTTAAACCTATAAATTCAAAGGAATGATAGAAAAACACAAGAGAGAATACATAAAACTAAGTAAGTGTCTCTTATATGGAATATTTTCAAAATAGAAAGTTATGTTCACTTGCCTCTTCAAGTGGGAAACCTCTAAGAGCAAATATTTGAATACAAGCACAATTCTTGACAAAACATAACATATATTAATATTCTATATATATAGTTCTTTAAAATACAAATCCCTAAATACTTGTGGTCCATAAGATTCATACATATTCCCCTTACTAGTTCCCATATCTTCGGATAATTAAAGGATTGTGACAAAAGAGTAGGTAGATGTTAGGTGATGTATCAAGGTCACCACATAGTGAGGCATATCACCCTAGGAAACTTTAACAAGGTCCTTTAATATCCCCCAAGGATTTAATCATTATCCCAAGGGAAATCATGGTTGGAGATAAATTTGTTAGATATCTACTTCTTAAGGACCTCCTTGTTCGAGTGGAGTTCACATACTTGATGCCGCAACTATAAGGTACTATGATAGTATCGACTCCCATCACTTTCTATTGCAAATAGAGGGAAAGGTACGTAGATGTAGTAATTCTTTTGGATGAGATATCCACATTAAGGATGAGGACAACCCAGATGGAACTGAGGGCGAATGGTTCATTTTTAACCCTCAAGATATCAAGGCTCTAGATGATATTGGTTGAGAGGGTTATAGGTAGAGCCCAATATGCATGGGATCAAATATTGTAGGATGTGATACATGCATGGTTGACCCATTTCCATAAGGCATGGCGTGCCATGATTTCCTTTGGCATGGTGATATGTGCCTTCTTCTTTGAGAACATTCCATTAATTCAATTGCATCATCCGATCAACAACAACAAGGTGCAGGTGCCACAATTAATACAACCATAAAATCTAATGCACCACCTATGTTAAGGGGTAGTGGACAAGTGCTCTCCCAAGACATTTTTGAAGCTAGAGAGTAGAAATTCATCATGATTACATAACATTCTATCTAACTCTAGCGTGTATCCTATTTGATTAAGAATAATGACCAGAGATGCTTTTACTTATCAAATATGCTTTTAAGATGTTTTTTTATTGGTTAGAATTCTTCACATGGCCCATCAAATATTATTTTTTATTGGAAATACAGTGGATGAGTCAACTAAATAAAAATAGCATGGCTAGAAAAGTAGAAATCGGAAAAATATTTAGCCAAAAAAAGATATTCCGTTAGTTTCTGAGAAAGAACATGGGTCACACATAGGTTGAACATGAGTTATGCACCAAAATTTCTAACCGAAGGTGGGTTAAGAGTAGGTTACAAATCTCGATATTCTACATTGCATTAAATAAGCGTCATCTGGAACATTATTAAACCTGCAATTATAATTATTGTTTACTTCTACATAGTTAAGATGCAGGTGGTGCATTTAGTAGGAAAGGATTTTGAATTTGTGAATCAAGTTGTTCAATCTGATCTCTAATTTGGCGGGTAACTTCAAAAAATTCCACGATGGAATTGAGAGAGTTACTTAAACAACTCATTAGCCTAGCTTTGTTAAAAAAAATATATACTGCAATCTGTCATTGTTAAGAAAAATATATTGCAGTCTACCATTGAATATACACCAGGTAATTTCTCTATATTCGATTTTATTGAAGTTACCTCATTCTAAAGAATCAAGTATTCTGGATTTTGTTCCAGTTGGAAAAGTACTTTTCAATGTTCTGATGATGACAAATTGACAATGTGCTTAAGGTAGGGAATGTAAGCCATAGCAGAAAGTCCCATTCTGAATTGCAGTAATTTATGAATATCATTTTCTGACAGTCTATAAGGGGCCAATATAACTATGAAAATAATTTACAGTTTTGCTAGTCATCTCATTTTCTAAAATTCTAATTGGCGGTTTTCGTTTTCCCATACATCAACCTGTTATACACGTCCTAAAGTAAATGAGTGCCAAATACATCATTTAATATTATAAACCTATAAATGGCAATTTTGTCTTTTCCATACCTGTCAAATACATTTTAAATTTTCAACTGAGTGTCAAATACGTCACTTAAAAAGGAAAAAATGTTGTACAGACCATCAAATTCTATGATTCGATGAACCTGAATCGAGTCGAATTTTGATGGCATTTAGAATGATTGCATCACCCAGAAATGAAGTCAACATTTCCTCGTAATTAACCATTTTTTCCCACCTTTCAATTATTTGAAGGGCCAACACAGTACACATATCCATATTTGGCTTGACCCCATGGATTCCTTCCTAGCAGTTGCAGTCAATTACCAATCATGTTGCTTCTTATGGAAGATTGATAAATAGGGGTCACTGTTATCAGTAGGTTATGTATTGACTCCATTCTCTATGTTCGTTAATTTTTGTCCAATATGGCCGCAGATGTGCGCAAATTTGAGTTCACTAACAGTATGATTTAAATGGGTAGAATCAGAAAGAATTGAATGCATACTCATTAAAGTTCGATGGATTTCACTGGCAGTTCCTTTCCATATTACCATTTTTATTTTTGTTTTGCATTCCTTTACCATCACTCAATGAAGTCTTTCCTACACTGAGTCAGCACCCTGTCCCTCTTCAAAAACCCAAGCATTCCCTCTTGGTGGCACAGTAGGATTGATTTCTTCAATTATGGCTTTTAATGTGTCCATACCAGATGGGTATTGCATGTTGTTTTTCACTGCGCCATTTTTGTCTCAGCATTTCTCCATTCCTTATCATTCTCTTCTTCCATTGGAATTTCCCTTTCCTTATTTTGAGACCTCTCATGCAATGTGTATCACCATTATAATTCTTCTCTGCTCGCATATTCCATCCAGATAACTAGAATGCAACTTCCTCTTCTACTCCCTTTCTACCCCTGGTGTTGAAATGTGTCCACTTCAGCCATGTGTTCCCCCTTGTGTTGCACTGTCGTGTTATCTTCGTTCCATAGTAGTTGGTATCCTCGTTTGAAGCCAGGAAAGTACAACAAAGGACGGGTTGGATCGAGGGTGAATCAACATTTCAGTTTCACTCTAATGAATTCCACTTGTAACATGTTCAATCTGAACCTTGAGGTCTATAAATAGAATGTAATAGGTAGCAGGGACATTTATTATTTAAGTAGTTGTTTGATGTTGCTAATTCATCTGTAAACTAGCCCTCTGCTCTGTAATGAAAGCATAATATAATAAAAAAATCTCTTGGGTCCCTTTCAAAACTTTCTTCAGTATTGATATGGTTATATCTTTGTATTATCTCTGTTTCTTTCCTCTAAATGTGTTATATCTGTTATGTTCTCATTTATTTATTTCTGTAAGAAAGGATGATGATTTATATTAGAATAAAAATATTTAGATGATACAAACTTGCAAAGCCATGAGACTAGTTTCCAAACAACTATCCAATTCAACCTCTTTTCTAAGTTGTCCCTGTCATGCCAAAATTCTATAAATACAAGATTTACTAGAGAAACTATGATGCCCGTGAATAAGAAACCAACATTTACAGTTGTTATGTTCTCATTTAAAATGTTGGATGCATTCTTATTTCACAACATAAGTTTTTATGTCTGAAATTAAAACTATACTAATCTAATTAGGTTTTTGTATGCTTGAATGGACAATATGTAGTTTGAATCAATGAATTTGGCTTTGTAATGCATGTTGGGCGTGCATTTGGGTGAAGCAATCCAAAATTGACTTGCTTCAGTAAAATGCATGCACATTCCTGATTTCTTTGTCAAATTCAAAGAATAAAATAGGAGAGTGTTTTTTTATTATTCCTCACCTTTTAAAAATTTAATATTTCCAATTTTTTACCTGAAACTTTCCCCTTTAAGGTGTTTCTCCAAGTAGGCATAGTTTTCCTTTGGTGTGCATTTAGTCAAAATGTTTACAAGTGTGAATAATAGCTTTGAAACAATACTAGAAGAACTTACTCATGGATAATTAGGCTCAAAAATTAGTATATATTCCAACATCCAAATTTCATACCTAGAGTGTACTTCGATTGGCTTTGGTGTGCACTTTTAGTTCTTGTAGTGCTCTGCCTAACTGGTAGAGCACTCGGTCCATTTCTCTGTGATGTTCTCTATCAAGACATTTTAAATCATATTACAGGTTTATATCTATGTCTGTACTATTAGTTTTATAAACATATGAATGTACAATCAGGAACTGTAAACATATTTATGTAAATAAACTTCATGAATTTTTGTAAATTAGACAAAATACCTGGAACCAGCGATTGTAGTAGATCCAACCGTTTGTTGTAGACCTTGTAGGCTCCTTCCTCTTCCAGCTTTCCAGCTTTCCATCCAATCCTTGATTAACAAAATGATGTGCCACCCTGCCGACCAGCTCTCATCATGTGTTGGCCCTAGGAAACCCGTTTCCTAGCCCTCGAGCCCACAGACCAATAATACTGAAAGCAAATTCTATATCCTTCCTCCTTTCCACCCATTTCTGAGTCATTTACAGATATTCTCCTCCTTGAGTTGTCCCCCTCCTCAAGTATGCAAAGTCTAATTTCCCCCAAAATAAATCCAATCTCTCCACAGCCTTTCCCCGACTGTCTTCCTCCCTTCTGACTCTCTATTGTTCTCTAAAAAAATTTCCGACCATCCCCCCTGAAATCCCCAAAATCCCCCTCCTTATACCTCCTTCCCCACTGCCTTCCTTCTTCCACCGCCTCTTTCATAAATTAATTTATTTTATTCTATCTTGGGCAGTGAAATTCAGATTTGTTTGACATGTGTTATGTATTAATGATTTTTTTTTGAATTGTACGTGTTACAAAACCCTAACCAAATGTCATAGATTACCCAATTTTATTTAATTAATTATTTTACACAAACGGTAAAATGGTAAAATAATTAGTATAGTTCAATATTGTTTATTTAATGTTTTTACGCAAATGGTAAAAATGGTAAAAATAATTAGTATAAGTTTAATTTAATAAAAGTGCTTAATAATAACATTAATAAACATTAATATGGGGCATTACAGTTCTAGTCATGAAAAATTGGCAAATACTATCAACTGTTGTTTTGGATGACTTTGATTTTAATGTAGATTATACCATTTATAGAAATGAGTACAAGAGTTTGTAGAAAAGGTTGGTATGTCTATGTTATAGTGCAATTTATTCAATATAACATGAAATGTAGGCCAATGTGTGCATTTCCTTGAGGGACTCAACCCTGATTTTTACAATGAGGAAAACACATAAATTTGGAGTTTCCTTGCAGATCGTAAGTTTTTATGTCTAAAATTTAAACTTTGAAAGCTTATTTAGGTTTTATATGCCTGAACAGACACACGGTGGTTTGAATCAGTGAATTTGGCTTTGTAATGCAGGTTGGGCGTGCATTTGAGTGAAGCTATCCAAAATTTACTTGCTTTAGTAAAATGCACGCACATGGTTGATTTCTTTGTCAAATTAAATGAATAAAATATGAGACTTTTTTTATTATTCCTCTTCTACAAACTCTTGAAATATTAACATAGACATAGACATATTAAAGGTTGGTATGTCTATGAGAGTTTTTTTACTATTCCTTTTCTACAAGAATTTGTGGAAAAGGTTAATATTTCCAATTTTTTACCTGAAACTTTTCCCTTTGGAATGTTTCTCCAAGCAGGCATAGTTTTATATTGATGTGCATTTAGTCAAAAAGTTTACAAGTGTGAATAATAGCTCTGCAACAATACTATAAGAACTTATTCATGGATAATTAGGTTCATAAATGTGTATATATGCCAACTTCCAAATTTCATACCTATAGTGTACTTCGATTGCCATTGGTGTGCATTTTTAGTTCCGGCCATGAAAAAATGGCAAATACTATCAATTGTTGTTTTGGATGACTTGGATTTTACTGTAGATCATACAATTTATAGAACTGAGTACAAGAGTTTGTAGAAAAGGTTGGTATGTCTATGTTATAGTGCAATTTATTCAATATAACATGAAATGCTGACCAATGTGTGCATTTCCTCGAGGGACTCAACCCTAATTTTTACCGTGTGGAAAACACATAAATTTGGAATTTCCTTAAAGAGCATAAGTTTTTATGTCTAAAATTTAAACTTTGAAAACTTATTTAGGTTCTTTATTCTTAAACATATACCATGTGGTTTGAATCAGTGAATTTGGCTTTGTAATGCAGGTTGGGTGTGCATTTGAGTGAATCTATCCAAAATTGCCTTGCTTCAGTAAAATGCAAGCACATGACTGATTTCTTTGTCAAATTCAATGAATAAAATAGGAGAGTCTTTTTTATTATTATTCCTCCCCTTTTAGCATTTTAATATTTTCAATTTTTTACTTGATACTTTCTCCTTTAGAAATTTTTTAAACTTCTAGCCCTGATATTGAATGTTTTTTTTGTTCTGCAAGGTAACTCGTCAATGGATCATTCAAATGAGACATCTCAACAAAATATTCCTCGAAAAAGAGGTCGAAGTAAGGGTTTCTATTATTCTAATCTTCCAACTTTGGAACCATGTGACGTTGTCTCTCAATTCATTCATGTTAGAGGGAAAAAGAGTGCTAACTGTGCTGGTCATGGACAATGTCAAGGATTTGGGTATGAGAATTACATACCATGGAATGAAACCAAAAATTTTCCTCAATCATCAAGCAATCATTCATCCAATTTACAACCTCATTTCACTCAAATATCGGCCATCAATGCTTCTTCTGTTATAAATATATCTTATCAAAGTGTTGAAGGTTGTGTTGCTCAACAACAAAAGCATGTTTCGACTCCAAATACAATTGCAAGGAATGAAAATGTACAAGATAGAAATATATATCGTATAATTAATCCTCTTTCACCACATGTGAATGTTACATACTTCCGTCAAAGAACAGATGTTATTCCTTCTGCCATTGCAATGAACTCTGGTTTGGATTATGCAAACATGTACCACAGCGGAATAAACTATGTTTTGCAGAATAAGGCTACACTTTTCCCTCAAATATTTGTGATTAATGATGTTGTTGGTACAAATTAGTCTAATAAAAGTGGTAAAGGTTTTGTTGCTCAACAACAAAGGCATCATTTGACTACAAATATAGTTGCAAGGAATGACAATGTTCAAGATAGAATTGTTTACCATAGAATTAATCCTATTTTGCAGAATGTGACTATCCCAAACCTCCCTCAAAGAACAAATCTTATTCTTGTTGCCACTACAATGAACTTTGTTTTGGATAATGAAAATATGTACCATAGTGGAATGAACTCCATTTGGCAGAATAAAGCCACACTTTTCCCTCAAAGATCTGTGATTGATGATGTTGTTGTTACAAATCAGTCTAATCAAAGCGTTGAAGGTTGTGTTCCTCAACAACAAAGGCAGCCTTTGACTCCAAATATAGTTTCAGGGAATGACAATGTTCAAGATAGACAATTCTTACCATAGAATTAATCATATTTCACAGAATGTGACTATCCCAAACCTCCCTCAAAGAACGGATCATATTCCTGCTGCCACTACAATGGGCTTTTTTTTGGATAAAGAAAATATGTACCACACCGGAATCAACTCCATTTGGAAGAATAAGGCCACACTTTTCCCTCAAAGATCTGTGATCAATGATGTTGTTGTTACAAATCAGTCTAATCAAAGCATTGAAGGTTGTGTTCCTCAAGAACAAAGGCATCCTTTAACTCCAAATATAGTTGCAAGGAATGACAATGTTCAATATAAAATTGTTTACCATAGAATTAATCCTATTTCACAGAATGTAACTATCTCAAAACTCCCTCAAAGAACATATCATATTCTTTTTGCCACTACAATGAACTTTGTTTTGGATAAAGCAAATATGGACCACAGCAAAATGAACTTCGTTTTGTAGAATGAGGCCACACTTTTCCCTCAAAGATATGTGATTGATGATGTTGTTTTTACAAATCAGTCTAATCAAAGTGTTGAAGGTTGTGTTCCTCAACAAGCTAGGGAACGTTTGACTTTAGTTACTGTTGAAAGGAATGGAATTGTAGAACCCAATGAGAAACAATTGGAGAATGGATCCCTTGAGAACTTGGATGAAACTGGAAGACATGAAACAACTGAAATGACTACATTTCATGAACATGTGGACAAAGATGCAACTACAGGAAACCAAAATTGTATAGTTGGAGGAGGTGCAACAGAAATGCCTAAAGGGTGTTCAGCAAATGGAACTACACATTCTCATAGAAGGTCAGAAGGAAACCGCTTAAGGACATCATCATTGAGTCTTAATAAGTAGTCAGGATGGTTTAACCGCAAACAAAAAGAGGGGAAGTCAATATTTAAAGAAATTGGGAGGTTGTTTTCTAGAAAATTACTCCAAGATGTGGATGAAAATGACATTATTGTTGGAATTGGGTGCTTCATCAGAAAAACCTATAATGAAGAGTCTAAAAATTAAGATGTTATTGAACACCTAGATGGAATTCTTAATAAAATTCAATCAATTGTCGTGGCGTAGATTCATAAGGATTTTATGCCTAGGAACATGGCTTCAGTATGTATTGAATCAAGTATGACTCATAAGAGCTTGCAATGTCTAACTCTCATGGTGTACTAAAGGGGGTTAATGCAACATCAGTTTGTAGAGAAATGAAAAAGTGGAGCAAATAACCTGAGGATATTGATATGGCTTGGGATAGAACTGATGGTTTCACATATGGAGTTCAAGTCAAGGAAGTAAATTCATATGCTTCCTTCATGCTTGAATCATATGAAAAGAGGTCTATAAGTATAGTCAATGAAGTTTCTTTCAAACTTGGTATTGATTCTCGTGTACATTATGATTGAGGGGGGAAGGTATGTGAGATATTATTTAAGCTACTAGAATACAATGGCTTGATGTCTTGTGTAAGACTTGGAAAATGGGATGGAAAATAAGAATATAAACAAGTTTTAGCACATGTTGTTGATCCTGAAAATGAGGAGAAATTAATGGAACAATTAAACAAGATTTCACAAGATGGCATCAAGATGATAGATGGAAGGGAAGTGAAAATTAATTTGTTTGAGTGTCATTATCTAGTGGCAATATGAAGTTTAGTATGCAACAATAATGTATCTCCAATGGGAAATAATTTTTGTCTTTGGTGCACATGCCATAAAAAAATTATACACATGGTTATAGATGAAATCAAAATTGAAGAAGGAGATACTACACGTAGTGTTTCTGAATTTTATGCAATGTCAACAAACTTTCTCTTGGTAATCTATGCACATTTATTACAAGTTTTGAAATTTATGTTTATATATTGACATTGCTTTCTTAATCTTACTATGTTCTAAAATGTCAGGAGTTGATTCCATATTTTGAACCAAGAAAAGAATGGGATGAAAAGTTAGACGACTGTATTTTAAACATTCAACACACTTATCTTGTACAAAGATGAATATTGTGAAGAACTATCCCATGGATAGAACAAATGATGAAAATGTACACAATTTCATAATTAATTCTTAACTATAAATTAAGCTTCTTAGTATTGCACTAACTCATACCCACTGAAACATGTGCTACCAATTACAGTTGAATCCCGGTGCAATGTCCAAGCTTGTATATTGTGCTTTCCATGTTGGGATTAGAACTATTTCGAAGATGTTTCATGAAATTCAAATAATTGCACAAGATTGTGTGACAAGGTTCATCCAGCTAGAGGCATCGAGACAACAAAATTTGTTAAAATTTGGGAGGAGATGGAGAAAATCTGTGTTCCATGTAAGACAAGAGAACCATACCATCACCAAATCCAAGAGTACAACGATCTTAACTATGGGAAATCAGATGGATCAGCATCTGACAAGATCCTCATTCAACATGAAGGAATTGTAAAGGTTTAATAATTATGTTAACATATCAATTATTCTTTATGTGGGCCTTGACTAATAATAAATGATGGTGTTATTATTTTTTGACTAATATAGAATGGCTCTCAGCGTTGTTCATTTTGAACATAAAACTCGGTATATAATCATATGCATTGAAACTTATTTCTTGTTTCTAGGTTATTGAAGGTCTAACAGATGAAGAGAAGTATACCAAGTTGGTGAGGATGTGGAAGTTTTATAAATAATTCCACATGTTGCAACTGCAAGGGTGTAGAGGGGACGATGCATATGCATATGATAAAAGGTATCTAAATTCATTCTATTAGTATCATATTATTATCAATTTCGAATGGTGATATCATTTCATTCATGATAAACATTATGAGCCATTGTCATTGCAGAATTGGCATCCTTTCTAGTGAGTGGATTTGGTTGTGTTCTTATTGTTTAGGAGATGAGATGGTTCCTCATATGCATGTCCAAGGGGCACATGCTCTTGATATGAATCAGTCTATTCATGTTTATACTTTGGGACGATTAAGGAATGAAGTAATGGAGCGTAAACATAGAGAAATGAAAACTTTGAATAGCAACCAAGGAGGAGGAAGAGGAGTTTCTAAGGAGAATAGAGGCGCATTTGAACATGACAGAATGTGTCTTGAAAATGAGATGAGAGAATAATTTTCAAGCTTGTTATGAGATCATAAGGTACTTTCCAAAAGTTTAGACAAAGAATATTCTTGCCTTCAAATATTAGAAGTCAACTTCGTGTTGAATATGAGAAGTCAAGAAATCCATTGAATGAAGAAACTACAACACAATTAGGATCATGTTTCCCTGGTGTCACTAGTCAACAAGTGAAACAACTATTTGACTCATGGGTAAAACAATCTAAGAAATTATCGATTGCACCACCAACAATAAGCTTGTCCTAATTTTAAATTGTATCTAGTTCAATTTTCATTTTATAGTGTGAGGAGCCATAATATGTGTATTAATTAATTATAAAATGTCTTCACAACTCAATAACTATCTTCCAAGATCAAGGCCAATCAACAAATATGGTGAAGAAGCTTATCGTGAATCGTATCGCTTTGGAAAGCACAAGAAAAAAAATGGTGCTAAAACAAAAAACAACATCATGTCTTTCCCTCCACTAGTGAGTGTTATGTTAATTCAATGTATTACATATAATTATGTCTTTTTCAATCTAGTTGATTTGTGCTTGAAGGTACATATTTTTCTTGATCCCTGACTTTGTCTATCTCACTGATCTCAGAAAATGAGCCAGGATGGAGTGATCAAACGAACCAAATGTAAGGGGAAGTAGTTCATGATACCCAAGTCATGCTTGATGACAGTAACAATCACAGTTTGGGTGTTTCATCCTCTAGAAATGAGGCATTGCAAACCAATCTAACACAAGAAAAGGGTTCCCAAGTTGTTGACACACCTATGATGGCAGCTGAAAATTACAGTAAAGCATATGTTTCATGCTCAAGAAATGAGACAAGGAGTATTTTTAAAGCATTATAATTGAATGGAGCAACTAGTGTTAGGATATTTAGACAGTTAGGAGTTAGTTAAGATCAACTTGTGTAATATGTCTGTTAGGTAAAAGTGTGTTTCTTTAGTATGCATTAGTATGCATTTGTAAATATTCTAATCCGACGATCACGATATGTTCTAGACAAAGAGTGATTTGACGGTTCAACTTCTCTTAGATCATACCTACCATTGATCCATGGCTTAACACCCAATTGGTCCATAATATCTATTTAAATATCATGGAGGGTCCTTGGCTAGTTGATCGATTATGAGAAGCTCATATGTAACTTTCTTTCTTTTGCATAATAAATCGCTCCAAGTAGCTATTTGGTTGGGGCCGTGGAATTTTTCCCTCCCAATGGTTTTAACCACGTGACAAACATCGGTGTGTTGATCTGTGATCTATTTGTGTGAAGTGGTTGCTCAAGGTGTTCAATATTTTGGCAGTACCCTTTGTACCCAAACATGGCATCAGAGCGTTTATGAAGAGCCGTTATCGGTTTTGATCAAGATCTGGAACCGGTGTTGCCGAAAATTTGAAAGGGTTTCTGGTTCTAGATTTTTTGTGCATCTATGGTCCATGGGAGCTGCTCCATTGTGTCCAGAGCGCCATTTCTATTGGGAAATAGTTTTTGTTTCATCAAAAACTGTTTCTGTTTGTTTTAGAAACACCCATTTCGGCAAATCTGAAGGTATAATGTTACAGTGATGGATTTGTTTTATTTTTTTTTTAAATCTCTCATATTTTATCAGTTTTATTATTAGATCTTTACTATTTTAGTCTTGGATTGTTGTCTTCCCTGGCTGCATATGCTCTTTGCTGTGCACCTTGCACGATCGCAGCGAATCAGAAACAGTAAGGGAAGTTTTTTTTTCTTGTCTTCTCGACTACATATGCTCTTTATCGTGCACCTTGTGCGATCAAGGCAAATAAAAAATAGCGAGAAAACTTGAAAACGTAGATTTTCCAGGTAAGCTAACCAAGATCTAACCCCATTGTGTGGAAAAAGTTTTTTTTGTTTTTGTTTTTCATTTTTTTGGTGATTTGCAGGGAAAAAAAGGCAAGCACGGAGAATGAGAGAGAAGAGTAAAAAAAAAAAACCTTTCCTCTTTCCATTCTTTTATGTACCTTTTAAACTTAGCTTACTTGGTCCAAAGTTGATTTATTGCTTAATAGGTCTTGATTTCAAGCCTTATTAAGCTACTTTTTAGTGCATGCAATTTCTATTTTCAAGTTACCTTATTGTAAAAGTGCATCCCACATAAATTAAATTAAATAAAAAGTGAGTCACTTAAGTCTTTTAATTTATTGCCGCACTATTTAAAAGTAACATTATTGTAAAAGTGAACATCACTTATTCTACAAAAGTGATTCACTTAAAAGCAACTTTATTGCAAAGTGATTGTCAAAGGTTGATCTTGGGAAGAGGGGGGTTTTTTCTTTAGTTGGTCAAGTTAATATCTGCCACGTCACTATTGGGGACATCTTCAACATTTTCTTTGATCAAGCATAACTTCATCATCTAGAATCAGTTTTCAGTGCCTTTTTTTTCTAAAACCGCATGTTTTTTCAATCTCTTTGCATCTAGATAGTTAGTTTCTGTTTTTTTAGACATTAATTTACAGTATGACCGCGTCTTATGATATTATACTTACAAGTTCTAACTATTTCTCATGGAAATCTCGTATGGAGGATGTTCTGTGAAGTAGGGGACTTTTCAAGATAACCTCAGGGAAAGAAACAGAACCCACTACTGATGATAAGAAAATTAAATGGGCAAATAGATGTGATGAAGCTCATGGATTGATTAGAATGTCAATCTCTACTAATTTGTGATTCCACATATTTGGAATTGATGAACCTAATCAAGCTTGGGAAAATTTGGAATCTGTGTTTGGTAAACACAATGAAATTTGGGGTCATCAACTTGAGAATGAGTTGATTTCCTTGAATCCAAATTATTTTTCATGCATTCAATACTATTTATCTAAGTATAAAACTCTTCAACTCTTGTGTGTGGAATGCAAGATTAAGAAAGAAGACAAACAATGTGATTATCATATTCTTTCCAAACTTGGACCTGCATATTCTGTTTTTGTATCTACATTTTACTCCATAAAAGAATCCTTGACTGCAGCTAGCTATCAAGAGCCTAGTATTGAATCCTTTTGGGATTCCTTAATTAGAGAGCAAGATAAGCTCATTCATCTTGGAATAATTAACAATGCAGATACATCTGGGAAAGACTTATTGTCCCAATAGAAAGAAAATTCCAAGCCTCCCAAGAAATAGAATTTTCACAATAATAAGTCAAACAACAAGGGTCCCAAACCCTCTCAGTCATCTCCTTCTTTAAAAAATGACAAAGGATCCAAGCCAAAAGGAAAGAAGACTGAGTTTCATTGCATTCTTTGTGGGAAAGATAATCATGATGAATCTAAGTGTTTCAAGAAGATGGAAGCCCTAGAAGCAGCAATGAAGAAGCACCACATCAGCATAGATTCGTCTTTAGAATCTACCTCTCATGGACATGCACTTTGTGCTTCTGGTTACTCTTATACTGCATCTTCTTCTTCTACTTCAATTGAAGGGCTCATTGATTCTAGAGCATCTTATCATATGGCTAAGGATCAAGCCATCTTTTCTACTATGCATGAATGTAAAACCAAGCAAATATTTGTTGATGATGATAGATCTCTAAGTGTTGTAGGATCTGGAACAGTTCCAATAGAAAATGGTCATTTTAGTGATGTACTATGTGTTCCAAAAATTTCCTGCAATTTGTTATCAGTCTATCAAATTACTCATTCGGGTGAAGGTAAAACTATGGCGTTTACACCTCACCAAGTTGTAATTAAGGATTTTAAAAATCCTCAAAATGCACTTGCTACTGGAACTGTTGATGATACTACCATGTTGTACAAATTTAACAACTTTGGGTCATCACCTTTTCCTTCAGTTTTTGTTGCTCATAGTGATAACTTGAGCAAACTTTGGCATGAGCGATTTGGTCACTTAAATTATCGTTCATTGCAACAACTATGTAAAGACAATATGGTGACTGGTCTTCTGATGGTATCTTGCAAGGATGGTGTTTGTTCTGGTTGTGTACTCGAAAAATATCATCGGGACAGTTTTGACAAGCGTGCCTCTTGGCACGCCTCAGTTCCCTTGGAGTTTGTGCATAGTGACATGTGTGGCCCTCTTCCATTTGTATCCTTTTCTGGTTTCAAATATTTCTTAACTTTCACTGATGACTACTCCAGACGCACTTGGGTTTACTTCCTAAAACTTAAGAGTGAAGTATCTAACATGTTTTTGGCCTACAAGGCCCTTGTTGAAAAACAATCTAGTCATCAAATTATTAAGTTAAGGTCTGACAATGGAGGAGAATATGTTAGCAACAAGTTCACTACTTTCTGCACTGAACAAGGATTCCAACAACAACACATTGTTCCATATACACCACAACAAAATGGTGTAGTTGAATGGAAGAACTACACTTTAAAAGAAATGGCTAATTGTATGATCCAATCTAAGGGACTAAGTCTTCAATATTGGGCTGAGGCCATAAATTGTGCAAATTTCATAGTTAATCACACACCCACTAAATTTTTACAAGGTATAACACCGGAAGAAGCATGGAGTAAAATTAAACCAGATGTAAGTCACTTTCGTGTGTTTGGTTGTGAAGCATGGGCTCACATTCCGGATGAAAAACGAAAAGCATTGCAGCCTAAAAGTTAAAAGTGCATATTTGTTGGATATTTAGAAGATGTAAAAGGTTATAGACTTTTTCAGCCACATTCTCATGATATAATCATTAGAAGAGATGTTAAATTTGATGAAAATCTCTTGGCCTACGAGCCTAACTTGGCGGCTGTGCCATCTTTGGCTTGCTATCCTGATTCGGGATCATGCCTTCTTCTTCTTCTTCCAACTTCCTTGATAGGTTTCCAACTCTAGTTTCTAATGATGACAGTGAGGATGAAAATCCACCTCCGTCTGCTCATGTTCCTCCAATTGCACTAGCACCAATCCTTCCTCGATGGGTCTGTTCAACATATGAAGCAGCTAGTGATCTTGCCTGTGATCCTAGAGATCAATGTCGAACACGTTCTCAGTTTTAGCAAGCCTCTTCTCTTTTGGCTCAAGTTTCTGAGAATCATGATCCATAAACTTTTGCAGAAGCTTCAGGAAATCCATATTGGGATGCAGCTATGGATGAAGAATATCGTTCCTTAATGGCAAACGATACTTAGGATGTTGTTCCTCTTCCAAAAGGAAGAAAACTTGTTAGATGTAAATGGCTCTACAGAACTAAGTATGCATCATATGGAAGTGTTGAAAAACTTAAGGAAATATTAGTTGCCAAAGTTTTTTCCTAAGTTGAAGGGATTGAATACAATGAAACCTTTGCTCCTGTCACAAAAATGAATTCTATCTGCCTTGTTCTTTCCCTTGCATCCTTACATAACTGGAAATTCCATCAAATGGATGTCAAGTCTGCATTTTTACATGATGATTTACAGGAGGAAATTTACATGGAACAACCTCCTGGATATGTTCAGGATAACTCTAGCCTTGTCGGTCTCCTTAAGAAATCCTTATATGGCCTTAAGCAAGCTCCTAGAGCTTGGTATGCCAAAATGGATAGCTTTCTCCTTGACATTGGTTTTTCTAGATGTCATTCTGACCCCAATGTCTATACCAAGAAAGTAGGAAACCATCTCCTCATACTTGTTCTTTATGTTGATGATCTTATCCTTACTGGTAGTGACCCTAAACTTATAACCCATGTGAAATCCAGTCTTAAGCAAAATTTTGAAATGTCAGACTTAGAACATTTGCATTATTTTCTTGGTCTCCAAGTCTTGCAAACCAAAGAATGAATCTTTCTTTCCCAATCTAAGTATGCTTGTGACCTTCTTCGTCGCTTCCACATGGAAGATTGTAAACCAACCCCTTCTCCCTTCCAGTTTGGAGTCAAACTTTCTGCCACTTGTACTTCCCCTGAAGTAGATGCCACCTTGTATCATCAGCTTGTTAGTATCCTTTTATACTTGAATCATTCCCGTCCTGAACTTTCCTTTGTCGTTAGTCATGTTTCCCGTTATATGAAAACTCGTCATGAAAGCCACTAGAAAGCAGCAAAAAGAATGCTTCGATATATTTGAGGTACAATTCAGTTTGGGATTCATTACAGCACGGGGGGGAAACATTTGTTGGTTGGTTTCACTGATTTAGATTAGGTCGGCGATCCTGATGATCAAAATTCTAGTGCAGTTTATGTTTTCAGTCTGGGATCTGGACCTGTCACTTGGGCTTGTAAGAAACAACAAGCTCTTGCTCTTTCTTCAGCAGAAGCAGAATATCGAGTCGTAGTTAATGCTAGTCAGGAAGCTTTATGGCTTTGATAGATCCTTTCAAAGTTTGGATTCGAGCAGGAGTAGCCTGCTCCACTTTGGTGAGACAATCAAAGTGCCATCAAGCTTTCCAACGATCCAGTTCTACATTAGCGCAGCAAACACATTGAGCTACACATGCATTTCATCAGAAATCTTGTTTATGATCATGTTATTGAAGTGCTCTATTTCCCTATAGATGATCAAGTTGCAGACATCTTCACCAAGTCTCTTACAGAAGCAAAGTTTTCTAAACTTTGGTCTACATTAGGAGTTCAGGAATGTGTCCTTAAGGGGGGATAGGCTCTAATTCCTCCTTCCTTCTCCTAATAGTGTCACTTTTGTAAATCCTTCAATCCTATCCCAAGTTGTTCTTAAGGGGGGATGTTAGGATATTTAGACACTTAGGAGTTAGTTAAGATCAACTTGTGTAATATATCCATTAGGTAAAAGTGTGTTTCTTTAGTATACATTAGTATGCATTTGTAAATATTCTAATCCAATGGTCATGATATGTTCTAGACATAGAGTGATCCAACGGTTCAACTTCTCTTAGATCATACCTACCATTGATCTGTGGCTTAACACCTGATTGGTCCATGATATCTATTTAAAGAGCATGGTGGGTCCTTGGCTAGTTGATCAATTATGAGAAACTCATATGTAACTTTCTTTCTTTTGCATAATAAATTGCTCCAATTAGCTATTTGGCTGGGGCCATGGACTGTTTCCCTCTCGATAGTTTTAAGCACGTGACAAACATCGGTGTGTTGATATGTGATCTATTTGTGTGAAGTGGTTGCTCAAGGTGTTCAGTCTTTTGGGAGTACCCTGTGTACCCAAACAACTAGTGTTGATATTCCAATGACGGAAGCCATGAATCACAATAGAATGTATGTTCCATCATCAATAAATGGCGTAGAGCAAAGTGTTGAAAAGCAATATATTCAAGGGACAATTGTTGGCATCGAAATGATGGCAGCTAAGAATCATCTAAAACCAAGTGTTGTTCAAATAACAAAGAGACACGCAAAAAAGAGAAAAGTCCAAGATGGTCATAAAACAACATTGTATGCAAAATGGTGAAAAAAACATGTGATGATTTAAGCATTTGCTAAGAATTGTAGTCATCAGATGGATGAATGAAGGGAAGCAGGTTTAACAATATGGATTATTCAATCTGGCATGAGATTAATATGGATTTTTCTATCAGTCACCAATGTACATTAAGACTACTAAAATGCCAACTATTATATTTTATCTTATAAGTCTAAAAATATCTTGGTCTACAAGAATTTCAAAGTTTCCTATAAGACATGCATATGCCTCATGATGAAGTTCAATTGAGTGGTTTAAGTTGAAGAAAAAAATATGTAAGGAATTATTTATCCATTTTACATAGACATTTTGCTTAGCCATTTTATAAATATATTGAGTGTATGTACTAGTATTATAAAAATAATATTCGCTTCATAAAATGTATCATTATTTGGATAATTTTATGTATTTTATAAAAAAATATTTATTTCATATGATATAGGGACATTGACGTCATAACCCAAAATACCTGAATTTGTGAAAAAAACAATGTACGTGGAATCAATTAAAAAAAACTTTATTTGTGTGCATTCCTTAGTGTGCATTCCTAAGCTTGCATTCCTTGGCATGGATTCCTAAGCGTGCATTCCTCAGTGTGCATAGCCAAACCATGGGTTTGGTAAGTGGAAAGAATTCAAGATTGCAGCGAACCAAGCTTGTTGTCCATGATTCCAAGTCTAAACCAAAAGAACCATGACTGTAATTGAAATGGGGTTGTTGCGTACCATGTCAACATATGAAACTGGGGCATCTTGCACCATGGCAACAAACACAAGGGCCTTCTCTACCATGGAATCAAGAGAAATGCAGGGTTCCCGAGTTGAATGGTTCATGTTGAAAAAATTCCAAGAGAATGTTGATCGATGTAGTGATACAACCATATGGCCAACTGGTATGTTAAATATCCTTTTAAGAGCAAGAGTGGATAGGTTTATTTTTGGACAATTTAATTTCCAAAATGAGGAGATATATGATTCCATCTATAGTTATGATCATGGGGCTATGGAATTGCAAGTTTTTGGAAGAGGGTCCATCTAGACCCCAATTTGGTTTCCAAAGCAACCAAAATTCCATGCATGGGGAGGGAAATGTTAAACTCCTAGAAAACCCCCAAGTTAGAAAAGATTCAAATGGCTAGTAAAATTTGTGGGAAACAGGTTGTTGTTCCCAAGAATGGTCTAAAAATGGAATATGTTCCTCAAGGAATATACAAAAACCATTATGAATCACCACAAGTAGCATAATATTTCGGGTGATTTCATGAAGCTGGCCATACACTGGGTTGAAGACAAGGCCATAGATGTCCCTCATCTATTGGCTAGGAAATAGCACTCTGCATTGCAAGATAGGAAAATGAAGAGGGTCAAGTTCAGTTACCTCGGCACACTACAAACATTTATTGATTTATGTTGACCCAGTGTGGTAGGGTCAAAATATATTAGAACATACATTAGGAAGCATAAAGAACAACAACAAAATGAGGAATTACCTCAACTGTCTTTAAAGAAAAATGTAGAAGGATTTTCTACTGTCACTACATCAACAATACATGGACAACCTTTTGAGGACAATATGGAATATGTGGGAAATGACATGCCTTCACTTTGCCCTGAAGAAGATGTTGTTGTCACAAATTTGGATGCAATGCATGGAAATATAAATGCAGATCAATGAAAGGAATTTGTGAACAATGATATGGACCGTTCACCGACTAGTGATGAAGACCTAATTAATGCCAAATATTCTTTTGATGGTAGATTTGGTTTTTCTCTATTTGATAAATGGTGCATTTCAAAGAACAATCTACCTTTTGGGAGGATTCCTTCACAACTAGCTACGATTTGTGCATAACTAAGGATGTCCAAATTCTTGATTTCATACATCATGTTATAGGTTTAGATAAATAAATTGTGGAAACTGAAAAAAATAATTGGCCAGAAGGATAAAATTATTAAGGATCAATGTTCTAAATTTAGTGTAATTCTATATGGATCAATTTCTTACCTTGACAAACTCAAATACATGTTTTAGGCTGAAAAGACAAAATATGAAGCAACTATAGGGAGACTTGAAAATGAGCTGAAAATAGGCCTAAAGTTTTGAACATGCCACCACTGAAGACTGTATTTGGTAAGGAAGCAGAACTTCAACAAGAATTAAAGAAGAAAGAAACAATTATTATTGTTTTGAAGGTTGAGTTTGAAAAGAAAATCATAGAAATGATCATTAAACATGAAAATGATACTACAGAATATGAAAAAAGATTTGAAAAATTGAATAAAACAATTAAAAATAAAAATGAGTTGCTGAAAACTAAGAGAATTGAAAGGATTTTAGCAATTCTCGAGACTGAAAGAGTTGGAAGAGGAAAATAGTCAACAGTCAATGCTAAACAGGCATGCACACAAAAGAATCAACAGTCAATGGAAAAAGGTCAGCACACCAAAAGAATCAAAAGTCAAGGGTAAAAAGGTCAACACACCAAAACATTTTGTTAGTACAAAACTTGGTGATGTAACTATGGAGAGGTTACTCCAGTTTGAGAATTCCTTGCAACAATGAGAGAAGACCTTGAATGAAGTTGTTGCAACAATCCATGCTATAAATTTTACATTTGGCTAATCAGATCCAACATTGAAGAAGAAGATAGAGGATAAGGAGGCCGAAATTAGAGACCTTCACCAAAAACTATTGGAGAAGGGAAAAGCACTACATTGGGATGTGATAGTGAGATATAATATTTGAAATCCCAAATCAAATATTTGCAGGAGAAACATGTGGTAGAAGCAACTTTGTATACTCCATATGATACATATTTGAGGGCACAAGAGCTCGAGAAAGAGGTACAACAGGTCAAGAGAAAATTAACTACAGTTCAAGTTGAGTTGAGGTGGATGAAGGATGATCTTAAAATAAAGGAAGATGAGCACTCAAAGAAGCATAATAATAATTTAGATATGTTGAAGAAATGCATAGAAGAAAAATATAGATTGCATACAAAAGTGATAAATCTTGCAAACAAAGTGAAAGAGAAAGAAAAACAATTACAACATATGGCTAATGAAGCTTCTGTAGAAATCGAGGGTTCTAGAAAAGGCAAGAGAAGCTATAATGAATTTTCTTATTCTAAAAAGGAGGATTTGCAAAAGCCTCCCAAGCAGCCTAGAGTTCTAGAATAATATGGTGTGCATATGATGCTTATGTACATACTAATATTGTTGTAATCCATATGTGCATTTTTCCTATATATAGAGAGTTTAATGTGCAACCCATACTGAAAAAGTGTGTATGAAACTACAAATAATGAAATATATTCTTTGTAACTTCTTGGTGGTGGGTTTCTGTGTTCGTTAGTTTATTTTATGCACATAGTCACAAGTGAACAGAAATTGCATTGCAGTGTGAATGCAGAACAAACAATTTGCATAGGGCATGCAGAAGATGCCAAGTTAAACATTTAATTATTTGGAAACCAATTGCAACAAACTTACATTGAATTGACAGATTATCATCTCTAGTGCAATATAGAACTAAGTGCCAGGTAAAAATTTGAAACTGCAACATTTTATTAAACTTTTTTTAATGAAGTATGTAATTAATTTAATGCTTACAATTAAAGTAATTTTTTTTAGATATTCAACATTGAAGGGTTTGATGAATATATGCCCTTAATCATTTATTCTTAAATTTTTTGTATCTTTGATATTACTTGTAGACAAAGGAGGTGCACCCCTATTTGGCAGATTGGGATACTTTGTTATATATTGATCTTTGTATCTACTTGTCTGAGTAGGAGAACTTTATAAATGGGCATATGGTAAGTATTGGCCCATAATCAACTATACTTTACTAGACTCATAAAATTTTATCACTCTTTATGACTATAATGTGGAACCAAATGGATGTATTTGTAATGTGAAAACAAAAACAAAAAACCCTTCAAAATGGGATTAAAACTAGCCCTTCAAATTTGATCACTAGAGGTTATGAAAAATTAACACTTGGTCTACCTGACATTAATACATACCCTTGCCATAGAATTTGGTGCACCTTGAGCTCACCCTTAGTCTGCTCGACAGATTGTACTTTCTTTGTACTGAAGAGATGCCTGTTCAGTTTTCCTCCTATCAAAATATTTCCTAGCTATTCAAATTTTACAAATTATAATCATCAAAAGTACAGGGAAATTGCTCCATGTGTGAAAAAGGGGGGCCTAGGTGTCAATGACATATAACAGTGACACAAATGATGACTTATTGTGATTTGATGAATCAATATTCCTGCTTCCACCTCTAGGCCATCAGAGTCTAGATATACTCTGGCCTATGGAGTCTTGGGGGAACGCTGTGATTTTTCAGTACGTTAAAGTGACCTTTCGCATCCTCCAAGAGATGAGGGAATCATACACAGATCACATTAATCCCAAGATATAGATATACTATATCATGAGAATCCCGAACTCATAATAAAATTTCTTAAGACTTAGTCAATAAATAGGGCCTCCTGTTGAGGAAAATCTCATTTGGACCTCATCTATGGATTTTTATGTGTATAAAAACTCGACTCGTGAGCGTTATTATTTCCCTTATCATGGCTGCCAAAGAAAGAATTCCCAAAATGGTGATATCAAATGTCGGAATGGGAGGAGTTGGGAAGATAAGTTCGAAGTCCTATGACCAATGCAGGGGCTTCACAGCTCCCCTGTCTATTTTAAAAAACCTTTAGCTCATATCTTTGGTGCTGTAGTTACTGGAGTGATTTGGTATTGGTGGATGAGCACACACCAATTTCGATACAAAGAAACAACTAAGTGGACTGTAGCCAGTTCCGGCACCAACTTGAGATACGTGAAGAGATGGAAAATCTATCTGCACCTAAACAAATAATTTAATTTTGCTACTCTGTGGTTTCCAATCCCGGCTTGGATGGAGGCATAATTAGTGCCAACGATGGGTAATGGATGAGTAGCAACTACCCATTATCTGTCGTGTAGATAGTATTTTCCTCAAAAGAACATAATTGGGGCGCCAAGAGATGGGATGGAACAAGGAGTTGGAGCACTATTACCTGTTGAGTGGAACTGTTGGGGCTGGACAAAAGAAGACAGTCAAGGATGCATGGGGCAGGATTACAAAACTATCTGGTAGACACAAGTGAGGATGACAAAGCTGGTGGGAGAAATCCTAGTTGGGGCTTATCCAACATTTTGACTTGTAACTGGTGCTTCAAGGTTTGGAATATGAAGGAATGAGCAATTTCACATTTCATCTCTTGTTTTCTACCTTGCTTGTATTATGAAAATATTGATGATTGAGGCAATTTTTGTTGATTTTTAGCTTGTCTAACATTCTCATTGTGTATAACGAACTCTTGTCTAATTTTATTACAATGAAAAATCAGTTCCTTGATATTCAATAATGAATCAAAGAGAACTATGTTAATACGTCAATGTTTCAGTTTTCAACAAATTATGGAAACTATACAACAAAAAAGTCTAGCGGGACTTAAACAAATAAAATATGGACATGCCATTTTCAGCTTAAAAAAATGAGCATAATGCAGACTTGTCAACCAACCAAATGGGTATAACTAAACAGTAATAGCAAGTAATATCAAACTGAGCAAGAACACTTATGTACTCAAGCTAATTCATCAGTTGCAAGGGAATGTATCTTTTCATGCACTCATTTAGTTATCTTCCTTGGCTTTCATTCCATAAATTGCATCACTTGTAGTGTTGAAACTCCAGTGGAAAATTATAGGTTGATTACAGTCACATTTAGAATTCATCCAATATGATTTCAATACTAGTGTTTTGACCTGTTGATCCTTATTATACCCTCAATTGGTTTGCTTAAACTGTCATATGGTTTGTTTGGACTATCAATGGGGTGTCTTCAAATCTTATTAGACTCATTAACCAACTTCATATGTTCTTGATTAATTAATCCTAATGACCAAACTTGACATCCCATGTATGAAATATGGCATGACATAAATACACATTTCTAAGCCTACTCATCCATGAATCAACTCTTTCAAATTGGTGAAGAAAAGTGCATTAGAAAAATTAATAACATCAAGAAGAAACCCTGAAGAATAATTTATGGACCTTCCAAAACTGTGGTTTAGGGAAATTAGACCAAGTCTAGGAGAAGATCAAAAATTGGTTGAGTAAGGAATTATTTGTAAAATATTCCTAAGTGGCCTTAGGGAAATGCCCTCCACAACTCATAGGATGATGAGAAAAATATTTTGAGAGTGTGGATCTCTAGAGTGTTCTATGGTGCATCCAATCATATCATTATCCCAGCCAAAACATCTCTGGGGAAGAAGATATCAATCTTCCAAAAGTGCCTCTCAACCATATTTGCACTGCTCTAGAAAAATGCTCATCGAGGAGAGAGAAAGAAGCTCCAGAAGATAAAAGTGGTCTCAATGGATTCACCTTGTTGGCCTCTAACCATTGGGTATCTCACTTTCCAAACTTGAAGGAAAAAATAAATCACCTCGGTGACCCAGGGTTGGGAAAAAACCGGTTAAGTGTTAGAAAAAGAGTTTGAGATACCATTTGGAAATGCCCGCAAGGTGGTGTTCCTTTGATGATGAAATTCATCAGATGAGATGGTCTTGTTCATTGTTTAAATGGTTGTCTATCCATGCTCTTGGTTTTTATTATGTTGATAAGATAAGGAAAATATCAACCTAACAAAATAGAAAAAAATGTTATTTTACATACTAAAGACAAAAAGGGAAAATGGCTAAGTGTTGTAAAGGGGCTAAGTGATGCCCGCATTAAGTTTGACTCCCGCACTAAGTATGATTCCTACATGGCACAACATATATGATGATGTGGCATGAATTTGAAATCATTGTTGCATTATGACATCATTCTGGAGAAATATGGCAAATTAGTGAAAATTGGGAAATAGGCCAAGTATGGGAAAATTCATCCAATTAGCCTTAAGAGGATGCCCACCACAAATTATGTGTTCAATAAAATGCCTGCAACACATGGGGATCTTGTAGGCTAGTGTTTTTTCTACTGAACCATGGTCTTAGTTTGTTCAAAGAGACCCTGAAGGAGAATTTATGGACCTGCCAAAACTGTGGTTTAGGGAAATTAGGCCAAGCCTCGGAGAAGATAAAAAATTGTCCAAGTATGGAATTATTGATAAAATATTCCTATGTGGCATTAGGGAAATTCCCTCCATATCTCATAGGATGATTATAAAAATATTTTGAGAGTGTATATCTCTAGATTGTTGTAGGGTGCATCCAACCATATCATTAGACTAGCCAAAAGGTCTTTGAGGAAGATGATATCAATCTTCCAAAAGTGCCTCTCAACCATATTTTCACTGCTCCAGAAAAATGCCCATCGAGGAGAGAGAAAGAATATCCAAAAGATGAAAGTGGTATTGATGGATTCACCTTGTTGGCCTCTACCCATTGGGTATCTCACTTGCCAAATTTGAAGGAAAAATGAAATCACCTTGGTGACCTAGGTTTTGAAGAAAATTGGCTAAGTGTTAGAAAAAGAGTTTGAGAGGCAATTTGGAAATTCCTGCAAGGGTGTGTTTTTTTTATGATAAAATACATCATATGATATGGTCTTGTTCATTGTTTAAATGGCTATCTAGCCATGCTCTTGGTTTTTCTTATGGTGATTAGATAAGGAAAATATGAACCTGCCAAAATAGAAGAAAAATGTTATTTTGCATACTAAAGACAAAGGAAAAATGGCCAAGTGTTGTAAAGGGGCTAAGTGATTCCCGCACTAAGGATGATACTCTCATAGCATGACATGGCATAGATGATGATGTGGCATGAAGTTGAAATCATTGTTGCATTATGGCATCATTCTAGAGAAATATGGCAAATTAGTGAAAATCGGGAAATTGGCTAAGTATAGGAAAATTGGTCCACGTAGCCTTAAGAGGGTTCCCGCCACAAATTGTGCTTTGAAGAAAATTCCCGCACCACATGGGGATCTTGTAGGCTGTTTTTTTTTCTAGTCAACCATGGTCATAGTTTGTTCAAAGAGACAAGTAAAGAAATTATGTTAATTATATAGTTGAGTACTTTGATATTGTTGATTATGTTTGGTGGGAGTCCTTGTTAAAAGATAAAAGTGACATAATTTCATGCTAAACAGATAGAGATACATTTTTAAGACTCCATTTAGCTGACCACAAACTATGTCAATGAACCCAAGGAAATAATCTTTGTTAGACAACATGAATCTCAAGGTGTTATTGAGTATTCACAATAAGAGGAGGTGAAGAATGAAGAAATACACCTTCTAGAGAAAGCTTGAATATCATTGGGGTTTTTAATGAAATATGTAACTTAAAGATATTCCTTGGACTATTAAAGTTATTACATATCTTTTTTTTTAATTCTTTCTACAGCTACTCTATATTAGCAAATTCCTGCTACATCTCCTCCTTTTTAGAAAACCTTACTGTTTTAAGGTTTTGTTTCTGGAAAGTTATACTCTGTTTCTTGTAAGTGCATATCCTCATGGGGCATGTTTTGATGATTCTAGAAGGCTATAATAAGATTTTTTTTGGACAATTTGAAGACAACAATGTTTTGAATATTATAGAAGGCTATAATAAGAGTTTTTTCAGACAGTATAGAAGAATCTTCACAATAACCCACATGTTAGGAAATGTATGCTATTGTCTCAAACTTTTCAAATTTCACATACAATGAAAATTTTATTCGAAAATAAAAACCAATTATAATAGAACAATAATATACTAGAAATAATTGAATGCAATAAATACATAAGTCATAATTCATATGGATTAAATAGTAGAATTCACCATATAGATTACACCAAATAGTATAAAATATTATTAATGAAATGTAAAATGTTTACAACTCCAAATGGAGTACACTAGTCCTCATCCCTCATCCATAAAAACGATGGACAGGGTCCCATTGGTGTGAATCCCATTAAAAGTGTGATGTACACGAGGCTGTAGGCTATTATACAAATATCAAAATCTAAATTTTGGTCGCACTCTCCAATTACCAACAGGTTGAGTCTGATCACTTGAGCCTGAACTTGGTTGATATCTATCAGGAAAGGTTGTCTATGTGTAGAAAACTGTCTCCTTAAGATTCTCATAGCCTTTTATGATGAAATCTAGTGAATTATTCTTCTTTACAATCCCAGGAGGTACATAATGCATTCCAATTAGTTAAAAAGTAACCATGAAAATTTCATTTGAACAAGGAATTTCGACATAAGATTCACTGCGTATAATGTTCCAAGACCTTATGTGATTGAAATATTTGTAGGAAAGAATATCAATATTGTGACGATGCACTCAATTGGGATGCAATACTCCAAGATATGATGGCAATGCATTTTTTGTTTCATATTCTTATAGGCAGCTAATCTAGTAGTCACAACTTCACTGTCACCTTTTGTTGCGAGAAGTTGAAAAGTGGTGTGCTTATCATCATTCGTAACAACAAAGCGACAAAAAGATATTTCCCTTTTAGAGTGCTCATGGCCCACATTTTAATAGAGATCATAGTAAAGAAGACATCAACAATGCCTACAACACAAAAAAATGTAACAATAGATACTATAAAGAAATATTCCATTTATGAGTTGAAAAATAAATTTTTTAAGATACATATGTATACTCACCATCTATGATTTTAGCTGCTATCAACAAACCTTGTTTTGTATAGAACACCTCATGTGGATGCAAATTCACACATTCGGAAACATCTACCAAAAACATCTACATGATTTTCAAATATTCTTACCCAACAAAATGTTCCACTAGTGGAAACATCTACCAAACAATCCAACACTTCTACAAGATATGGAATTTTCAATGACTCATCTTCAGAAAATCCAGGTAATTTGTCATAATAAATACGGACATACATGCACGCCTTTATGGTAAAATCAAATGGATTTGTGTTGTGCACCAATAACCCATCCATTTGAATGAATTTCTTTCTACCGATATTCACAAAATGGCCATTTTGAGTCAATAAGGGAGTCACATCTGAAGAATATCCCATATAAAACCCTCACTTGATGACTGCATTCAAATGTTTTTATGATTTTCATCTGACCCACTTGAAGATAATTGTGATTTTATTTCACAAAGTGAAGGATGGTGTAGCATAAGATTTCCACTTTCATCTGCATACACCATTTCAACATGCATAACATCGTCCATTGAATGTGTCCATGTGTCATTGGTACCAATAGTGTAAAGAATTGGATCATCTCCACAAGGATCCTCAAAGTTGATAAGGTAATTCCCTATGATTAGGTTGGATCTGATCATCATCATCCTCACTCCAACAATCATTTTTTTCAATTCTATATAATTGTCGTGACTTTCATCATTATGTAGACAATTATTTCTTCATTTGTCATATCTTTTCTCATTCAACATCCTCTTCAACAAGTATTCTAAAAGCTTCTTCCACAACCTCTGGCGGCAACGACTTATGCTCTTTACATGGAAACGGATCATGGTCTATGTTGAACATGTTAAAATTTATCAAAAGTATAAATCTGCAAACATGCAAGGAAACCCAAATGGTCTACAAATATTACACATGAGATCTCTTAAATGGAAAGAAAGAGTGAAAAATGAGAGTATTTATGTAAGCATAATGTAAATACAACATAAATACTAACCTTTGGTAAGAACCTTCGATTTATTTTATCCTTCCAACCAAGGTTTCAGATTTGCGTCTAGATGGTCCAAACAGATTTCTACATCAAAAAATTAAGGAAAAAACCGATTGCTCTGCATATACATATACAATATATAATATATAAATTTATAGCCTGCTTATAAACAAAAATTAGAAAATCAATTTAACATGTGCTAGCACCATTTTTGGGCTAAGAGGTTGGAAGGGGTTAGGCTTGTGAAAATGATGGGTAAGGTTGAAATTTTTTATATCATATGACCTAGAGGAGTGCATAGTAGGTTCTGAAGGTTTTGAAGGGTCTATTCCTTGGTCTGAAATGAAAAACATTTGAAAAATCCTAAGGTCTGACCTTGGAAATAAATTGCATGTGAATAATCTGTTGCGGTGTTATATTTTGGCAACAATGAAGGGTGTATATCTACAACAATGAAGATCGATGGTTGTAAGTAATTCTACAGAGGTAATATGCTTGTTTGAAATGATTTTTATGGCTGGCATAATGGTGTTTACCTATAGAAAAAAACAACCGCCAGATCAATGGGCAGAGGAAGATCTACGGTCATTAGAAGTTTCCTTGATAGAACATGCAAGGAGAAACAAAATTTTTGAATCAACGGAATTCTGTAGGCATCGCATTTTTCAGTGGTGAATATTGATGGATGAAAGAGATTCAATACGGAGGTGGATTCCACTGCTAGAACTTGTACAAGGTAACTAAGTTTCAAAATCAGTGAAATTCCTTAGCGCTTGCACATTTCGACAATAAAGATCTGGAAGATAAATGGATCTATGGCGGGTATCATTTCTGTTGATACAACATGCAAGGAAAAACAAAATTTTCAAATCTACGGAATTTGGTAGGCCCGACAATGTTGAACGGTGGAGATTTGAGCGGGTTTTTTTATCAATGGTCCTAATAATGTGCATTGTGTCAACTAGCATAGAGAAATTTATGTTGGAAATCTGTTGAATAGGTTAGGAGCCTCAAATTCTGATGGCTTAGATAAAATTCCGATGGCTCAAATCAAATGCCGATCTAGATCAACGGTTAGCATAAATTTCGTTAATGTAAAGTGCATGGAAAAGTAAAATATTTGGGTTCAGCGAAATGTGGTTGAAGCCTCACCATTTAACAGTCCCGATGAAAGCATAATCTAGATCAACGATTAAGACTAATTCCCCTGGTTAAAGGTGCGAGGAAGAATAAATTTGTTGAGATTGTGGAATGAAGTTAAAAGATATAAGAAATAAAAGGTGCATATTTGATTGGATATATATCTATGGTGTGGAACCATCCCGCTAGTTAAACATGCACACTCAGATTTTAAGGGAAAACTAGCAAAATTGGGTAAACAAGGAATAATTCAATGACTTAGAATGAAGTGATTTTAGATCAAAGGTAGGTAACCATTTCAGAAATGGAAATTGCAAGATTCTTAAAGAGATCAAAGCTGGACGAAAGAGGTGAGTAACAGGTAAAAGTAATTCACGGTCAAGATCAACTAGAATATAAATTTGTGGCTATAATTCAATTCGTAGTTGAGATTTGCATAAATATTAATGGGCGGAGTATAGAAAAGAATGAAGACATGAGGTTTAAATAGGGAGAGATATTGACAGCACAAGATGGAGCATACAGGATGGATGGTTAGGAACTAGTTCCACTAGGGAAGATGCAAGAATTATATGAAGAAAAAAATAATATAGAAGTACATGCACATAGAATTAGGTCATTTGTTCATTCTGTGCATTAGAAAGTTAAATCCAAGGACTTTGCGGAAGTGGCCAGCTCAGATAAAATCCTTTGACCACTTGTCAACAGACCAAGTAGGATTCTTGTCTTCATTGAACAAGTATTTAAATGGATGAGATAGAGGAGGTAGAAACCTTGAACCTAGAGTATCAGAAGATTGAGGAGTTATTTAAAGATAGATTCAGAAATATTTGATACCATACTGCTAAATGGAACTATAGAAGTTGTTAAAAAAAAACTTCTTAAGGACCAGGGGACAGAGATTCATAGTTTTTACATGTCTTACTTTCATTATTTATCTACATACCAAACCCTAAGTTCTCCTGAATTTGTCGACTGGTGTGCCAATAATTACTCCTCCTCCGAGAGGGTAATTATGGATATGACCAAGTCAAAAATCCTATGCCCAGTTAGTCCTCTCGTTATTAGAAATACCATCTCAATTCCTATTGAGTTCGGACAAAATTCCAAAGAGTATAGCGAAGAATCCATAGTCCAGTACTTTAGAGAGTCTAGAGTCGAAAAGGAGCAGGATTTCTTCAAGATTTTATTTAAACTAGATGTGCAGCTACAAAACCAGCCATTCCCTATTGATGCTAACCTTTTTAATGAATAAACTCAGTGTGTCATAACCCTTACGAGTCAATTTTTAGGGTTCAATACAAACAAATATGTTACTAAACCCTTAATGAGCTTATTGTTTACCATTAGCACTTGTCAAGTTCATTCTGAAGAGTCTACTCAGTTAGTACAATATTCTTGCCTTAAATTTGATGAATTCCTATCTAAGAATATTCATTCTCAGCTAGTGGATTTCCACAAAACAAGAAGTTTCATATTCCAGTCTTATTTGTTGAAGATGGTTTTGTCATTCAATGAAGAAAACCTACAGCTCCCTAAAATGGTACTCACAAAATAAAAGAATAGGGATTACAACAAGTTCATGAATTTGCTTAGGTCAGAGGTTTACAGTGCTTTCTTTCAGATAAAATTACCTAGAGTTTTTCCACAAATGAAATAAATTTTGCAATTCTCTCCTGAAAAGAGAATTGGAGACTAGTTTTTTTTTAATAAGGTTATATGCATTTGTTCATCAACCTTAATTAGAGGAAATTTGGGGTCTAAAATGGGCCTTATAATAAAACGTGCCAACAATCAATTTTGTGAGTTGGAATTCAAGAACCAATAGAATTTCAATAAAATGAGTCAACCATAATGGTTGAATTCACATATTTGTCATAAAAGAAAACTACTTTTTTTATTCGTATTTTCGACATATCTCCCTGTGTTTTTACTCAAATTTCAAGCAGGAGAGCTCGTTGGATCTAGAATTTAATTATGCATCCAACAAGTACCCACACCACATACTTTTGACAGACCCCGCTACCCCAAAAACAATAAATACCTGAAAAAACGTGATGATGATGTCATCATCAAGTTTTTTCAGGTATTTCTTGTTTTTGGGGTAGCGGGGTCCATCATAAGTATGCAACATGGGTACTCGTTGGATGCATAATTAAATCCCATGTCCAACGAGCTCTCCCGCTCATAATTTGAGTAAAAACACAGGGAGATATGTTGAAAATACGAACACAAAAAGTAGTTTTTTTCATTCTTCCTCCAAAATTAATAACTATTATCTTATTATTTGAACTATTATTTTATTATTTTCCTTAGGAGGCCCATTTTAGACCTCAAATTTCCTCTAATATGATACTACCTTCATTTTTTACACCCATAGTATTTGCTTTGGAACTAATCAGGCATAAATTAATAGTGGAGAATGATCATTTTCTGAATTTTAAGAAGTCTTCATAGATCATATTCCCATGGGTTGTAGGCCCATTTATCATTAAGAATAAATCTTTCCTTCCAGTGATTGAAATCCTACTAAGAGGAATGGGGTTTCCAACTGAATATGCTATAAATTATGATCCCCGTCATATTATCTCTTTAAGAAGACATGTTAATAAGAACAAGCCTTTTGAACACTTTGAAGTTGCAGGTCTACCTGAGACTGCAAACTTGTTGAATTACTACCATTAAACTCAGGGGGATGTTGATATGAAAGAATACTCCACCTCCTCTCTAAGGGAAGTAACCTCACCATAACCTGGCACTTCCAGCTTGGTTTCAGCTACTGAGAAAGTTACACCCATAGCTGGTTGCTCTGAGAGAACTAACAAAAGAGATTTCTATGATGCTATGGACACAAAGGAGGAAGACACAACTAGAACACCAAATAAAAAAAAGATTAAAGAAGAAGGACAACTTGTCCAAGTGTCAGGCATCAAGGGAAATAAAAAGAATCAGATGAAAGTAAAAGGGCCTACATTTTAGGTTAAAGAGTGTGCTTTTGCTGATACACCAACTGATGCTACCTCATAGTTTAAAACCAAGTCAGAATTATTTGGTCAAGTACAAGGATGACAAGGATGTATCTTCGAAGGAAAATCTAAAATTATATGCCAGAGGTAAGGAAAATATCTTCTAAGGATGTATCTCTAGTCACTGTTAGAGATCATTCACAAAAGACTTTGAATTTTTCCATAGCAACCAAGAATAAGGTTGCTGAGATAAAAATGAGCCTAGAAAATATCCCCATTCCAGATATGATTCACTTGCATAAGAAAACTGGGGACATTATTTTTACTGATATGTTAAAGGCTACATGGAAACTATCAAGGTTGCAATCCAGTAAGAGAAAAAATGAGAATCATCTTAGACAAGAAAAGGTGGAGAATAGAGCCCACCAAGCACAGATCAAGAAGTTGTAGACATATTTGTTGGCTATTGAGAGCCAAGCAGATAAAAGGTATAGCATAGAAAAATTATTGAATGAAAAAGAGAATTCCATTCAACTACTGAAGAAGAAGCTGAACATCCCATCTACTCAGGTGATACAAGCTTATGAGCTAATAGACCTTGAGAAGGAAAAAGAAGACTTGAATGGTGGGCTAAT
This sequence comes from Pseudotsuga menziesii, assembly GCA_001517045.1. Lineage (NCBI taxonomy): Eukaryota > Viridiplantae > Streptophyta > Pinopsida > Pinales > Pinaceae > Pseudotsuga > Pseudotsuga menziesii. Next base: position 128,316 of record LPNX010241891.1, on the reverse strand, counting down.
AGCTTGTAAATCCAAACTACTGAAATTTATAGAAAAAGAAAAGAAATGGCATAGAGATATGTCTCTTGTAGTTGGGAGTAAGAAGACTCTCAAAGATAAATCTGATGAATTAGAAAAGAAGATGCAAGAGAAAGAGAAGGAGCTGCAAGATAAAGAGAAGGAGCTGCAAGATAAAGAAAAAGAACTTGAAAGTAGAATGATTCCTCCTTCTACTAAGTCTGGTGAACAAACCATTGTTTAGGCTATGTCACAAGTTAGTCTGAAATAATTGGAGCTAGTTGGATTGAAAAACCAAAACAAAAATCTGGAAAGTCTAGCTTTGAAAAGAGAACAAGACAGAAAGGCATGGGAAGCAAAGTGCCAGGAATTACAGAGTAAAAATGACAAATTGATGAAATAGGTCACAGGGTAGTCATCAGTACAGGGAGAAAAGCATATAATCTGGGATTCCCTCATAGTAGAAGCAAACAAGTTGAGACCTTACCTTGATTATGATTTAGACAAAGAGGTTGTAATTCAATCATCTAAACAGAGCATGATAGCAATGACGAAAAGATTGAATAAAAAAGCTATTGATTATGCTAAGAACGCCATAGAATTTTTAAATGGGTTAATAGAGGATGAGTTGAAGACTTCAAATATTAGGGACATAATATATATCTTAATTTGGTCCAGAAAAGTGGTGAACAAGCATCAACATCTGGACACAGTCCAGGCTAAGATAGATATCATGGTACACTAGTTGAAGCTTTTTAGATAAATGTTTGATCCTATGTATAAGAAGGGACTCTCATTCTTTTGGGAAGAAAAAGGTATTATGCTATCACAAAAGGAATATCGGGACAAATTAATTGAATGCATATTGGATCATAAAAACTTTGTTGACATGCACCAATCATTATCTAGCAAAACAATTATGGACAAGTTGGCAGATGAGTTTGAAAATAATTTTTCTTCCAAATAAGCATGTGCATGTTTGGGAAATTATTCATACAGGGATCATGTGGAATTGCGTCTGTTGTCAAAGGAAATGTTCACTTTGGATTTTCCATCCATGGACCAATGCAAAACAGTGGAAAAATATGGAAGGTCCAAGTACACGTTGCATGGTTGAAGATATTGAATATCGTGGAGGATTTCTTGTTGAAGAACTAGTTATTTAGGCTTTAGTTTATTTTCAAAATCAGTTAGTAGTTAATAGTGTTGAATGACACATGTAAAAGGAATTTATGCCTATTTTTAGCAGTTTTTTTTGTTTTAGCTCATGGAGCAATTGTATAAGAACTACTGAATGCAATGAAAAAAGGGTTGGAAGTTGTGAGAACTGAGTTATGTAATTTGAGACCTATTTTTAATAAAATCACAAAGACGAAGCTGGCCTTTTCTACAAAGATTCATGTGTTGTTCAATATTTGATAATGTAAAAATGTTATTCGTTTTTGTAAAAAAAAAGATGTAAATACAACATAAATACTAACCTTTGCTAAGAACATTCAATTTATTTTCTCCTTCAAACTAAGGTTTCAGATTTGCATCTAGATGGTCCAAACATATTTCTACATCAAAAAATCAAGGAAAAAATTGATTACTCTGCATATACATATACAGTATTTAATATATAACTTTATATCCTGCTTATAAACAAAAATTGCACAACAAAATAGAAAAACAATTTAACAGGTCTTATAAGAGGCATGGAATTTCCACCAGATGCGAGTGAGCATGAAATGCTCGACGAGTGTTAGAGGTGGGATAGGAGGCCTCAAGAGGAGAGGGAAAGTGTTGAGGTGGAATATGCCACATGATCCTCCCCTAGGATTAACTCATGGTGCAAGGACACTCTGTCATGCAGACAGGCTCACATGTTGCGAAGCACCACCATCATTATGTTCAACCTATCTTTGAAGCCATGATAAAGATTTGGATTTGTCAAGTACTCATCATGCAAGGACACTCTGTAGTCCAGAAAGGCTCACACCCTGTGAAGCACCACCATCATTCTGTTCAACATATCCTTGAAGCTATGATGAAGATTTGGCTTTGTCAAAATCATTTGGGCAGGCACAAGGTGCAACATGCGCTTACTCCTTTGATCCATACCAATAGCAAGTGTGCCATACCCAAGGACATTTTTACCACACTCCAAACAAGTCGTAAAGAAAATATAAAGAATCCATCCTGGGGATCATTGAAGATTTATGGCACCAAGCATGGCGATCATTGAACTCCTCGTTGCCTCCCAAGAAAGAGTTAAAAAGGACCGCGACGAAGCTTAAGCCTGTCACAAAGGCTAAGCTACACCTTGAAGGTTCTAACCAGCAAAGCACTGATTTTGGTTACTGTGGTTTTGGACTTGGGCTATCTGTTCTTGGGGTTCTAGACTTGAAGGTGATGATATTGGGTGCAGAATGTAGCATAAGGGCACCTCAACACAATTCAGCTATTGTGCACCTCAGCATCAAGGCACCTCAACATCATCACGTATTTGAAGACCCTGGACGCATATTTCCACACCAACACAATTGGACGATGACATTGGGAGGAGCTAGCAGCCAGGAGGTGGAATGGGAGGCCCTTTTCCAAAAAGAGGCTCCAAATCACATCCACAAATCAATTCTTTCCATGGAGGATGAAATCTATGGTGAATTTAGGTTGAGATTGGGGCATGACGTTACCATGTCCAATTACGGGAGGCTGAAGTTTATCCTAGCCAAGTCCATGGGTGAAATGGAAAGCTTTAGATATTGCATGAACCTCATTCATGGTCAAAAACTTTAAGGAGGATGCTGAAAAAGGGATAACTCATGTGAAAAGCCTCATGCAAATCTGTGAGACCCCCTTGAGCAGGGAAAACAAGGAATACAATGATGCCAGCACCAGCAGAGAACTAGAGGATGAGGCTAAATCCTCTAGGAGGTTCTAACTATTTTGTTCTACTCTATCTATATGATCCTAATAAGCCTCTTTTTCTATTATGTTAACTTCTTAATATGTATCATGCTGTCAACCTTCAATGGTTGGGAAGCAGTCGTTATGTTTAGATGCTTGGTATGGACCATTTTTCATACCTTTCTTAGGTGGTTCCATAGCCATGGATTGACTCCATGTTTTTGCAGTAAGCCTAAATATATAACTCTTTTTTTTATATGAAATAGAAGGACCGGCTATTATCATGTAAAATGGAACTTCTCTGTTTGAGTACTGACACTCAATGTGTCGGTACACAAAAGGAAAAAATGGATAGAAGTGGCCAAAACACTATAGATGGGCATGATCTTTGATGCATTATTCCCTTACCATCTTGACCTATTTTTTGTATGGCCATTAAGGTGAATACATAACTATTTCCATTGCAACCCAAGTATCATATGCGAGTATTGACACTAAAACTTGCATATACATTATCAGGGTTGAAACTTGTGGGTTTCCTTCGTGTATCATACACGACCTACTAGTATTAATAGTCACATGTGCCTTAATCCAAAATTAAAAAATATAAACAAGTTTAGTCAAGGATAGTTGGGTTCTGAATCATAACTATCCCAACTTCCCCAACCATCTCAACCTTCATAACCTCTCTCTTTCCTTATGTATAAATAGAGGTTAGTGGTTGAGGCTAAACATCATGAATTCTAAAGCAAAGTTATGTTGGTGGTTTTCCTTTAGATAGCTTGGAGTAGCAGAACTCAATGTCCTTGGCTAGGAGAGGAGCACTTGTTTTAGATGTTGGTTGTAATCTCACCCCACTTGTTTATTAATAAAGAGTGTCTTTCTTCCAATATTGTGTCTTTTGCGCTCTTAAGTATTATGATTTCTAAATTGTCTTATTATTTCATTGCAAGCATATTATTTCATTAATCATCTATATAGTATATAAGATATTGCAGGAAAGGCCTTTCTCTTTGCAGGTGTTGGAGATTCCCTGGAAGCTGTGGAAGCAATTTTAAGTGAAGAAGAAAGCTAGGATCGACCATCATAAACAAGGTATGCCTAATTTCTTCCTATTTCTATTTCAAATTTTGAAATGGATGATTATCTGCAAGTTTATTTAGTACGTTGGTAACCCCAGAGACCCTAGGTTATAAGGTTGTATTCTCTTGAAAAACAGAACTGGAGACTACGTTGGGGATTCCAACCTGTTCTGTGTCCTTTCTTTGTGGTTTCCTAACCAGTTTTGCTCTGTCTAATCCTGTTAGTGATTTGTTTCAATTTTTGCCATTAGCTTTTTTGTATTTCATGTTCGGAACCTTGCTGTCAATTGCTTTTTTCTTTTGAAAATTTTTTATAGCATACGCGGGTTGCTTTGATAACAGTCGTGTATTACCAGTTGTATATGCGGGTTGCTTATGTAACAGTTGCATATGATACACGACCTTCCTTGATGGTAGTTGCATATTTCTTGTAGGTGTCTGTGAGTCCATAAGGTTTTTGATTTTCCTTGTTTTTATGATTTTCAGATGCTTGTGAAGGTTCTCTTTGGCATGATACTGTAGTTTTGGGTGTGTACATTTCACTGGTTGCTTGATTAGTCAAGTTTTTTGAGTGTTTTTAGTTTGACTTCTTCATTAGTGAATGTGTTGGGTCCTCCTGCTTGGCCTTTGGTCTAAGTGGTTGTGTTTTTGGGTCATTGACCAATGCTTTGAAACAATGATATACTTTGTATTGCTTTTCTAGTAGTCTGAGTTAGTCATTCTTTCCATCTTTTGGATCTATTAGTCATTATAAGTCAATAGTTCCGCCAAGTCTAGGGTTTGAGTCATTTCTTCCTATTTGGTTGAAATGTGTTACTCTAGGGTCTGACTACAATCATTTACTGTTTTATGATCAGATTGTTCAAACTCACTCAATTTGCATTTAATTGCATCATAGTTTTTTATGTTTTCAAAAAAGAAAAGGCAAAAAGCATTTTTTCATTTTTGCATTAGGTTGCACTAGTTGTTCTTTTCACTATTTTTTTTCAGAAAAAAATAAAAAAATTTAAGTCTTGTAGTTTCTCTTTTTGGTTAAAATTTTCATTAACTTTCATTTACAAAAAAAAAAAAAAAGGAAAAAAATTGCACTTACTAGTTGCATTTGCTTTGAAAAAAAAATTATACATCATTTTGCTTTCATTTTACTGAGTCTATAACACCATTCAGTTTCACACCGCTACCTTTGACTAATACAACCCATTAAAGAACGTTTAATTAAAATTTTATTAGTAAGTTTCTTTTTATAGGCACATATACCAACTAGCTTAGGCTAGGCTTCTGGACTAGGGAACTTAAACTATCCAAAAGCATTTGAATTCAAACGTAGTGGCCTTTCATTAGGTAAGTCCTCTTTTACAAGAGACAATCTGAAAATCTCCTCTCATACAGGATTTAAGCATGATGCTGTGTGAGAGCTTGGTTGAGGAAATAACCCTCCACTTCCTTGTTCGATCATATAGTAGGATTTTTATGCATTTGCGGATCTTGTCAATACCACCTCTTGGGCCCCATGTGGTGCCAGTGTTGAAAGGGTTTCGGGATTAGCTACCCTGCCCATGCATAAGGATCATGCTTGCGACTATTCTATTGGACTCTTAGTGTAGATTTGGCAGACTTAGTTTCCATACACTAGGGATCATACACGGGTGTTATTGGAAGGCCATTTCCAGTACACATAGGACAAACTTGGAAGGTAACCTTAGGAGATAGTTTACGAGGGTGGTTGGGTGATTCCATCACTTGCACCCAAGAACATCTTCACAAGAAGCCAAGTAACCATCCTTCGATCTTCACTAGTTGGACATGGGCCCTAATCATCCTAAGATTTCCTTTGGAAGGTGTGCATTATATCTATTGTGTCTGTGTTACTTTAGGACATTTTTAGTGAGTGTTATTTGGTTTGTTTTGTTTAGTTGGCCTTTAGGTTTGTGAGTCAAATTTATAGTTGTGGAGGACCAACCTCTTCATAAGTCAAGAAGTTCATAGAACATTCCTCCATCTGTTACAGTGGAGCCTCCACCGCCACCTCAAAGGCGAGACTATATACTAACGGTTCTTTTGAACCAATAAGTGTTAGTGAAGTTCTAGGTGAACCAAAAATTATGATTAAGTAGGAAGAAACATCTGCATTAGAGATATAAGACTTGCAGGCTGACGAGTTTTCAAGAAATTTTATCCCACCTCTAATTGATCTAAATGATCCTGTGATCGTCGAGGTCCTCCCTTTTATTTCACCTTCTATTGATGTTCCTTTGAGTAGAGACATGTCTAGCTCTGGAGAGGGTATTTCTACCCCAACTTCAGCCATTTTTACTGGTGGAGTCTCACCTCCCCGGGTAGGTCCTCCAAGACCAAGTTCATCTACTGCCCCCCTTTCACCAAGTAGTTTGGTGGTTCAACCCTCAACTCCCTCTAATGTAGTAGATCCAACTAGTGGGGTGGTCACTGGAATTCCCAATGCACATTTTTCTTCCCCTTCCTTTATCAAAACTATTAGGATTATTAATCCTCCCTTGTCCAATTTGGTCATATGTCTAAATCGGGAATCCATCCAGACTATTTATAGTCATTAGCACCATTGGGTCCACTTGGCCTAATTGGGGCACATGTTTCAGTTACTAAAGTGTGGGGAACACTAATTTAGGGTTACTACCACTAATTGCACTTAATTGCATCAGTTTAGGAGCCTCCTAGACCAATCCCTACAATTTAGGAGCCACTAGGAGTGTCGAAACCAACCAAGATCAATTCAATTCAATTGATGACTAGTCAAGCTAAGTTAGGAGTTAGTTACATTCAGTTCTAGTCCTCTACATTCAGTTAGTGCTAGGTTTACTTGACTACACTCAAGAGGGGTGCATTTCTGACCTACCATAGTCAGTTAGCCTTAGTCAACATTGAATGTAACACTTGAGTTGTGTTTTAGAACTTCGATGAACACCGGTTATGGTTTAGACAAGGTCAGTTAACTATTGAGTCCTCCGATAGTGATTTAGACAAGGTCTTATTTATCTACAGTCAAGTAGAGTCTAATCAATTCAAATTTCCTCATGTGGATTTGAATTGCTTGTGGCTATTAAAGCCATTGTACTTCATTGTAATTATAATCTAATTACTCTTTGATTAATGAAAAGCATTCATAGCTGCAAGCCATTTTTGCACTGTTTCATTCTTCAGAAACTGAGCAAATTGTGTGATCTATCCTATGAGTTGTGTGTTTCTCCATAGATCTATGTGCTCAATTTAATATGGTATCAAATCCTTAGCGGACAAGGCACTTCTCCTCCTCAGATCTCCTACTGGATCATTTTTTAGCAAAATTGCTCCTTCCAACTATGCACCAAAAGCAGAAGGTTTACCACTTAATACCCCAAGTAAAGGAATTGTTGATCAATATTGATCAACTATGCTGGGTGTGATGAAAACCTAAAATGTGTAGTTCATCGACCTTACGGTGCCCCTTTTGTGTTTTTTGCAGGTACAACTTTGAATGGATTCATCAATTCCTCTTCTCTATCTATCCACAAATTATTCAGAATGGAAGAAGAAGATGATTTCATCTATGATGAGACTAGGTCTCTATCAGGTGTCTATTGGACTCGATAAAGAGTGTTTTAGTGAGATTGACTGGCTGAATAAAAGTGATGGAGCTTTTGGAACAATAGCAATAGGTCTTTCTCCTAGCTTGCGCTACCTCATTAGAGCTATTGAAGACCCAAAGGAACTCTGACCAAGATTGGACAGAACCTTTGGAGTGATTGATGAGGATCATAATAACATTTTGGAGAGAATATCCAGCACCATAAGCACTCTTGATCCAAAATTCTCAGCCTCCACTCTCTCTGATGAATTTGTTCAAGATGAAGAAGAAGCAGAAGCTTCTACACAGTCAATTCGAATTGAAGACAGTCTCCATGCAGTGACTCCTTCTCTTGATGCTCTGGAAGTTCATGAGATATCTAATATCTCATATCCTCATATTTTTGAAATATAAGAAGACATTTGAATCTCTAATATTGAAGAAAAACACTGCCGCACTTCCATGCAAACATTCACCAGTGATTTTCCTTTGAATTCTGTGCAAAATTTACCAGTAATTGCTTCTGAAAGTGAAGAGAAATTTGATTTTTCTCCCTCTAATGTTGCTGCTGGTGTGCAAATATGTGATACCTTGGATATTTTGGAAGAAATATCACATTACCAGAGTGATCCATTCACTCCCCATGATCTAGATCTTCCAGCAAATTCTTGCAGGATTACATGCATCAAAATTCAGAATTTTGAAGAAGAAGAAAGTTGTGCATCCACCGTCTCGGTTAACCTTTTTTCGAATCTAATATTAACCTTATTGGATATGATATGATATTATTTAGATATGATCTGATATTTATTGGTTTAATATATAAAATTCATAATCTTTTAGTACTGCTTGTAGCTGTTCTCATCAACGGTGTGAAGAAACAAGTACCACAAATCTCCTACAAAACTGTTGCTAGGGATTTGATTCCATTTCACAGTTTTGGATCTGTTTTGAAACTATTTAGATCTGATTTACTTTTTGATCTGATATTATTTGGTTCATATTTTAAAATTCAAAAGCTTTCAGTCATGCTTGTAGCTGCTCTCACCAATTCCAGTGTGAAAAATCAAGTACCGCACTTTCTCTTCAAAACTGTTGATGGGGATTTGGTGTTAGTTTCCTCATATGAAGTTGCTGATATTTTATTATGTGATTCATTAACTATTTCAGAATATATATCAGACTATGGAGCTCAATTATTCTCTCTCAACAGTCCCATTGGTTCTCTACCATTGATCACATGCTCATCTCCTCGCAGAACTAGTAAAGAGGAATATTTTCTGCATCCACCTGGACACTTGCTCCTAACACTTGGGGATGTTCTTACCACTCATGGTTTTATGTTCATGGATGAAACCTATAATTTTATTGAGTGTTCCTCACATGTTTTGAATTCTCAAGAACCTTTTCTCACTTATCAGTTGAATTCAGTTGCTCTACATGGGTCCAGTCTTCATCCGGCAGGTGTCGATATTTCTAATTTAGTTGAGAATATCATTCTTCTTCTAAAGAGGAAGATTTCTCCAGACATAATGATGGAGAGGTTCACATGCCATGCCCCAGGATACCTATGCACAGAAGAACCAGATTGATCCTGATTCTACCTGCTTAATTAGAGGGGAGGATTGTTTTCCCATGTGATTTTTTCCCAGCACCTTGTTTTTGAGTAGTTACTTTACTTTACTTGATGTAATGGGTGACCTATGGTCTTAGTTACTAGGGCCCATAGATTTTACAAGCTAGCATTCAGGGGGGGGTTAGGATTATTAATCCTCCCTTGTCCAATTTGGTCATATGTCTAAATCGGGAGTCATGTCTAAATCGGGAATCCATCTAGCCTATTTATAGTCATTAGCACCATTGGGTCCACTTGGCCTAATTGGGGCACATGTTTCAGTTACTAAAGTGTGGGGAAAACTAATTAAGGCTTATAGCCACTGATTGCACTTAATTGCAATAGCTTAGGAGCCTCCTAGACCAATCCCTACAATTTAGGATCCACTAGGAGTGCCGAAACCAACCAAGGTCAATTTAGTTTAGTTGATGACTAGTCAAGCTAAGTTAGGAGTCAGTTACATTCAGTTCTAGTCCTCTACATTCAGTTAGTGCTAGATTTACTTGACTGCACTTAGGAGGGGCGCATTTCTCACCTACCACAGTCAGTTAGACTTAGTCAACACTGAATGTAACACTTGAGTTGTGTTTTAGAACTCCGATGAACTCCGGTTATGGTTTAGACAAGGTCAGTTAACTATTGAGTCTTTCGATAGTGATTTAGGCAAGGTCTTAGTTACCTATAGTCAAGTAGAGTCTAATCAATTCAAATTTCCTCATGTGGATTTGAATTGCTTGTGGCTATTAAAGCCATTGTACTTCATTGTAATTATTATCTAATTACTCTTTGATTAATTGAAAGCATTCACAGCTGCAAGCCATTTTTTCACTGTTTCATTCTTCAATAACTGAGTAAATTGTGTGATATATCCTGTGATTTGTGTGTTTGTCCATAGATCTATGTGCTCAATTTAATAAAACTGCTCAGAGCAGTCCAAGTGGATCCTCCTTATTCACCCATGGTTTTCCGTGGAATGGGGGGCACATTCCTACATCCACTCCTTATGTAGGTCCTACACCTGCATATGTGGGCATGCAGTCTAGAAACACAAATAATTTTGGTCATAATTTTCAAACACCAGTTTCAACCCCTTTTCACTTTTTAGTGAAGGGATACCTGCTCCTATATTTCAAACTCGGGCTTCGTATGGAGTGGTTCAAACCACATATCATGCACCAAAAACTAGTAATCCACTCGCTTTCGAGTGGAATATTTTTCAGAGTAGTCCAACTACATCACAATTGGTGATAGGGGGAAGCCCCACCTTTTCATTTGGGAGCTAGGGGGAAGGTCCTTCTACATCCCAAACTCCTTATTATCAAACCCCAGTTAGGCCAAAGCTTCCTTTCTTGGCAACGTTAAACTTGCCATATTTTTCAAAGTTAATGAAAGACCCCATGTGGCATAGTGAAACATGGCCACTTGTACCTATTAAGTCGGCCTCAGACATTCCTAATTTTGAAGGAAAAGCTCATGAAGATCCAGATGTGCACATTACCACTTTCCACCTTTGGTGTTCTTCTAACTCACTGAACGATGACTCCATTCAGTTGAGGATTTTCCAAAGAACCTTGACTCATGTTGCAGCAAAATGGTACATAGAAATTCCCTCCACTGCATATGATATTTTTTTGGATTTAGCAACTGTGCTCCTAAATCAATTTCAGCTACTTGTACGATATGATGTTGGCACAGACTTGTTGTCAGTATTTCAGCAAAACAAGGCCACACATATCTCATATCACATCTAGGAGTAGCGAAGACAAAAGAGGATTATTAAATCCACTATGCCTTCTGAGTTTCTATTAGAGTGGTTACTAAAATATTTATTGCCTTATATCTCTAAGGACATATCCACTTCAGGGGTGACCATAGAAGAAAAGGTTATCCTCAGGACCCAACAGCTAGACTTGAAATATGCTCATTCTAGGATTTTGTATGAAATCATACCTGAGGCATTGAGGTCTACCAATAATGCAGAGAAACCCAAGACTAGACCCCATGTTGATGGCATGGTTGGTTCAGTCGGTTCTCCCACTGTAGGATCACTAGTTAAGAAACCCCATGAGTTGTCAATGAAGCAATCTGCAGTGGAGGCACCGAAGGAAGCCACCCCCTCACCTCAAAGTGCAACTGTTTTTGCACAGTCTTCTCAGAAGGGAAATCAACAACCCGTTGGGAAAAAAAATAAAGGGAAGAAGGGTGAGGGTAGTCAAAATAAGCAGAAACCAACAAACAATGATGATGGGGGTAAAAAAGAAAATAAAAAGGTTAAGTTTCCTTATAAGTTGTTCCAGGGAGACCACCTGACTCATCAATTCCCTCTTATGGAACAAGCTTAGAAGTTGTTGAAGAATCAACAACCAGCTGTCTTGAAGGATCCATTTCCCCAAGGATAGAATGCAGCTTCTATTTCAAATGTAGCAGGGGGGACTTCTAGTTCTCCTCGTGATCAAAACTATATCAATATGGTACAATCTAGCACCTTACTCCAGAAAAGAAACAATAATTATGAATTGTAGGCTCTTGAAAAGGGTAAGTCTACTACTGAAACTTTGAACCCTCTCACTATTGAAAAACCTATTGATTCGATTCCTAAGATACCGAAATGTGTCTTTAAGAAAGCATTTCACAATCCTAACTCTAGGGATGCTTCCAACTACTCAGTAGTTGAATACTTAGCTCAAAATCCGTGTGCAAGGTTGGCATTGGAGGTTTAATAGAGTTGTTTCGCTCAGTGGGATGCCCTCTTAGAAGCCATAGGCAGCATGGATTCCTCGAGCCTACTGGCGAAGTTTAATCTTTCAGATGTTAAGATCTGCTAGCTATATCATGTGGCTTTATTAATTGATGTTGTCCATGGAGGTAAAACCATTGGATGTACAGTCATTGATGAAGATGCTTACACATGTGTAATTCCAATGTCTTGTTGGAAATCCTTAGGTTCCCAGAGCTAGTTCCATCGAACACTCTACTTACTACTTTCGACGAAAGGTCTTTCCATCCACATGGTATCCTACTAGCTTTTGAAATAAAGTTGGCAGGGAAAGTAATTTCTATTGAGTTAGAAGTGATCGATGCCCCATTGGATTATAACTTGTTGTTAGGGAGAAGTTGGACTTACTCCATGTGTGTGATTGCCTCAGTTGTTCTTCGAGTGGTAGTGTTTCCACACGAAGGGAAGTTGGTTACTATTGACCAACTCAATTTCACTCGAAAGGGGCGTTTAGAGACTAATAAGTCCATAGTACCTTTGATCGATCAAAACAAACCGATTAATGATAGCTTGGGGGTTGGAATGTATGCATATTTGATGGGAACATTTGATATCCCAACCCCTATTAACTATTTAGGTTCTACGAGTCTAGGGAATTCTATCGCAATGGTTGTCGATATAACTGATCCTTGGGTCTTTCCTTCCCTTCTTGAGCCTCAAGTTCCCATATCTGTAATGGAAGTAGCTTACCAAGCTGTTTTTAATGCCACTACCAATTCTATCCTGACTCCTTCTTCAGTTTCCGAGGAGTCAGATGAAGCTTATCTGCCCGCCTGGGTGAAAACTATTCATATTCTTCTAATTGCTTAGATATGGTTTTGCCTTCAGACGAATCCATTCTGGAAGCTATGATTGGACCTAAAAAGACTTGTGAATATCTACACCATAGGTCCTTCTTTCTTCCAAAGTTGAGAAGAATTGAGAATCAAGAGTTTCATGTGAGACTGATAGAGAATGTTGATTTGTTGATTAATATTTTACCAAAGGAGGGAGTTTTTGTTGAGGGGAATATGGAAAATATCTCTAATACCATTCCAATGAACATCTCTGTAAACCCCAATGTCATTGGAAATGTGCATATTGGTGCAAACTGCTCTCCGTAGGAGATTGTCATATATGCTTCCTTCTTCAAGGAATTTCGCGACATATTTTCCTAGTCATATGAGGAGATGTCAGGCATAGATCCATCTATTGTAGAACATGAAATCCATACTTACCCCGATGCTAAACCTGTTCGAAAAAATATTCAACCTGTAAATCCACAAAAAGAATCAGGTGTCAAGGATGAGGTGGAGAAGTTGCTAAAAGAAGGGTTTATCTACCCAACTTCTCTGACAGAATGGGTATCCAATCCCATTCCCGTTGATAAAAAACAAGGAACCATATGCGTGTGCACCGATTTTCATGACCTAAATAAAGTGTGTCCCAAGAACAACTACCCACACCCTTCATCAATCAGATCATTGATTTTTGTGTGGGTAGCGAAGTATTTTCATTTATGGATGGCTTTTCTGGGTATAATCAAATTCAAATCAAGTTGGAAGACCGGCATAAAACGGTTTTTATTTGTCCTTGGGGGACCTTTACGTACAAGAAAATTCCCTTTGGTTTGAAAAATGTCAGAGCTACCTTTCAGTGGGCAATGAACTTTGCCTTCCACGACATCAAGAATATTATCAAACCATACTTGGATGATCTGCCTACCCATTCTCACAAGAGGAAGGACCATCTAGGTCGCCTTTGTATGATCTTTGAATGATGTAGACATTATAATATACGCTTGAATCCCCACAAGTGTGTTTTCTATGTCGAGTCATGGAGGGTGTTAGGGTTTATTGTGTAAAAGAAATGAATACATGTGGATCCTATAAAATTAGAAGCTATTGTAAATCTTCCTCCCCCTCGTTCCATTAGGAAACTTCAGATCCTACAAGGGAAATCTAATTTCCTTCGACGTTTCATAGTTAATTATGCCAATATTACTAAGGGTTTCATGTGCTTGCTGAAACAAGACATCCCATTTCTATGGGATGAAACGTCACACCTCGCATTCAAGGCATTAAAGAAGGATTTATTGCCAACTCCTTTGTTACGTCCACCAAATTACTCTAAAGATTTTATATTGTATCTGGCTACATCAGATTCAACTATAGGGGTAGTATTGGTTCAGGAGGATGAAAATATCTAAGTACATGTTGTCTATTATATCATTCGTGCATTAGCTGGTCCAGAACTCAGGTACTCTCACGTTGAGAAATTAGCATTGGCAGTTGTCTATGTTGTTCAAGGGATGCGTCACTACATCTTACTAAGGACAACCATAGTGGTGGAAGATGTAAATCATTTTCAGTATGTTTTGTCCCAACGCATAATCGGGAGCAATTTAATTAAGTGGATAGTCATTCTTCAAGAGTTTGACTTGGATTTCCAATCTGCTAAATCCAAAAAATCCTTATTTTTTGTAGAGTTAATCTCAGAATTTTATGTGGAAGAGACTGTAGTGGTGGAAGATGACTCATTCCTAGATGAGTATATATTTTTTATTTCTACCTCTAATCCCTAGTACGAAGATATTCTTGTATATCTCCAGACTCTGAAGTGTCCTGCGTCCTTCTCGCGGGAAGAGCGGCGTAAATTGTGTGTCAATGCAAAAAACTACCTGATCATCAGCAATACTTTGTATCGACAAGGGATAGATTCGATTTTGTGTCAGTGTCTCACCCACAAGGAGGTTAAGAGTTTCCTAAATTATTCCCATAGAGGAGCATGAGGGGGTCATTTATCCGAGTTAGCAACGACCCAAAAAAATTTATGTGTCGGTTATTTCTGTCCCACGATCTTCAAAGATTGTGTGGAAGCTGTAAAGCGTTGTCATCCGTTTCAGCTATATACCAGGAAAATGCGGTCACATCCTGCTCCATTGTTTCCCGTCATTGTGGTAGGGCCCTTCACCAAGTGGGGGGTAGATTACATGACGTGCAACCCAGTTTCTGTCGGGGGGCACAAATACATCATTTTCGTTGTAGTCTACTTTACAAAGTGGGTAGAGGCAATGCCTACCTTCAAAGAAGATGGTGAAACAACAACTTACTTCGTATTTAACCAAATCATTACTCATTTCGGTATACCAAAGCATATTTTCACTGACCATGGTAGTCATTTTCACAATAGTATGATGAACGAGCTAACTACTATGCTATGGTTTAGGTAAGATCATTCATCTTCCTTCTACCCTCAGGCGAATGGACAAGTAGAGGCAGTTAAGAAAACCTTGAAAACCATTCTAAAGCGTATTATTAATGCAATTCAATCAAATTGGCACATCATGCTATATCATGCACTTTGGGCGTACCAAACTAATGTCAAGGCTACTACTGGTTTTTTACCTTTCCAACTTGTTCACAGGGTGGAAGCAATCACATCAATTTAATGTGAGATTCCATCCCTTAAGATAGATAATCATGTTCTTCCTAACACTGCGGATCTAGAAGAACATATCCTTCACCTAGAGAATCTGAATGAACGACGCAGAGATGTGTTCTTGACCAATATGATAAAGCAGTTAAGCCAAGAGTTTTCTCTAAGGGAGAACTTGTTTTACTCTAGGATCAAGACAAGGAACCCCTAGGGTAGGAAAATTTAACTCTATATGGTTAGGTCCCTATGTCATGTCAAATGTTTTGAAAAGGGGAGCTTATGAATTAACCGACTATGATGGAAATAAGTTGTCAGAGCCCAGGAATGGGCTCTACCTGAAGAGGTACTACGCTTAGGCATGGTGCTTGTTCTTGTATTTTTATTGTATGTATTTTTATGTACGATAGTTTATTTAGTTGGTTAGTGTTTCTTATATAGTTTGTTGGTTGTTACAGATGTTAGTCGCTTGGTTCATAAGTTTTGCGGATGGCACTAGCCACCATACTTGTAACTTGGATTCAGCCACTTGGGTTATATATTCACCCTCAAGACAATTGGTTGCCTATGGTGGCACTTGTTTAGGTCTTGCTACTAATAACGTGGTTGAGTACAGGGCAGTTATTGAGTTGTTATGGGATGCTACACTATGTTGAATTACCTGTATGGAGGTCAGACTTGACTCTCATCTTGTGGTTTCCCAACTCAATGGTGATTACTAGGTGCGAGACTCTACTTTTCTAGGTCATTTTTTGCGTGTAAGATTACTTGAAAGAAACTTTGAATATATTTCATTTGATCACATTTCAAGGAATGAAAATACAATTACTGATGCATATGCGAATTACATATTAGACTGGCACTTAACACACACTTTGTAAAATAAATATAACATATGCATTTGAAACACATGTAAATAACCAAAAACATATATACATGTAAAATATGTCCATAGGTATAATCGAGTTTTGATCCGTAGATCCTGTCATAATTGTATCAATATACAAAAAATGGGATCATCATCCATATATGTCTAAAACTAGGCATGTTCCGCGGCCTCCTTGACTGCGGATGCCTCTACGAACTCCTTGTAATGAATAATGACCCTAGCTACCCTTCTAAGAAGGCGTATCCAGGTCGACAGATCCCCCACTACAAAATCCTGCATGATAATCAGGATTGGATATATCCACAGTGTAGGGACAACTTGGGTTATCCTCACTAGCTTCCCCTCGATAACTCGTAGCATGCTCTCATCCCCACCTTGTGTGGGCCGTACAAATGTTCTAGGATGCCCATCGAGGCGTATGGGTCCGACATATGCATATACAATATTAAAAATGGTCAAGCTCATATACATATGTATATATACCTTTATGAATAAAACTCATAAAAATCAAATAGTTTAAAAAAGATAAAATATACCTATCTCTCCCCATAATCCCCCTAGCAAGAGGATGAGTTCATTGTCTACTCGAAAGTCTAATTTGGCATATGGGAATTGCTTGAGAGTGGGCACTTGCCTTTCCCACAAAGTATAGAAATCATCATCATAACCGCATTGGACTCCATCTCCGCCACCTTGACGGAGAAATATGTCTCCCCATCTAGTAAGTCTAGGTTGGCGGGGAGAGAGCGGTGGTAGTGGTACTGCAAAGCTGAGAGCAAGAACTCTCTCTCGGAGAATGCTATCAAAATGCTTGCATAACCAAAGTTCTTCCTTCATCCCCTCTTGCAATCAAAGAGTTGTTTTTTCATTATCAGGATCATACCCGAACACCAATCAAACACCATGCCTTGCATGCATGCCACTACAACTCGCATATGAGTCCGAGTGGCCAAGTGTAATGAAGAAGAACAAATGATCCTTGCTACCATTCTTACTACCACTTTTAATGGAAATCTAGTTATTTGTGATATTGGGACACATGTCCCCTTCTTCTGTGTACCTGGTGGATCGTAAGTATCAATCTAACTACACAATCATAGGGTCACCACCCCTACCAGTGCCCTCAAGGTTTACAGGCATGCCTCTATGGGAAAGACCTGTAATGAAATAAATGTCTTCTACTGTAATTTCCAATATCTCTCCCTATAGATCAAATAGACCAAGCTCATGGTCCTAATATCCTATAAGAGTCTCCAATAGAAGGACATTGGCTCTCATGTTGGAAGTACAGTAGAATTTTAGCAAGCTGCATTGTTGTAACGCTTTCAAAGTTGGGGCATCCAGCATTACCTCTCGATCCATATCTTCTTGTTCTCTCTCTCTCCACTCCAAAACCATTTTGTACCTTCCCAATGACCACATTCAATCATTATAACCCCTCATTTTCTTGTGATTTTGGCCATTCTTTAATTTTTTAAAGGTCACACAGCATACGCGACTGTTCTTTCAACACAATGCATGGCATATGCAGGTTGTAGTGTAGCAACTCACGTATAAAATGTGTATACACTACTGCTATCAAGCAGACCCGCGTATACTGCATAAGCTTTTTAGGGCATGCACAAAAACATAAATGTTTCCAATAAAATTAAAAATTGAAGGGATAGAGAGAAGGAGAAAGGAGAGATAACCAACATGCAACTCCCGGAATCATATTTGGTCCAGTCCCCGATGATCAGCTGAAGTCTACAGGTAAAACTTGTCAAATTTAGTAATTTTCCAAATGGTATGTCTATTTTGGGTTTTTGAATTATTTATAGAAAAAAATTCAAAATTTTGACCCATTGTCTATAGTTTAAAATCGATTTTTAATGTATAGACTAATACCATGGTTTATTTATAGCTGCAATAGGTTCGGGATCATTAAAAAGTTGTTTTCCATCACATATAGGGTAGGATCTGGTCCTCATTGTTGACTTTGCATTTATACCCTATCTATCATTAAACCCTAGGATGACTTTTTTCGTCCATGGACTATGGTGTTAAACCACATTTACCCTGTCTGCATCATTGTTCTTCCATGGATAGGGCCTCCTTCTCATGAGTACCCTAGTTTAGAACACTTTATTGTCTTTCTGGTACCCATGCCGTAGTTGTGTTAGGTTTGTGGGAGCCTTCTTAGTTGTTTTTCATGACAAAATGAGCCTCATTTTGCATCTTTTACCAGCTATCCATGTTTATAAGGCTCCCCGCACTTATGGAGTTTTCTTTAGGCCCTGGTCTCACTCCTCAAAACAGACTATACTACCGATTAAACCTATTTGTTCAGACTCGTTAAGAATAACTGAACGATCATTTGCATAGTTATAAGTTTACCCCTTTTTCTAGCCTTGTGGATTACTTAGGAAAAAGGCATAGTGTCTTTTCTATGGAATTGAGAAGAGTATATTTAGACATAGGTTTATCGCTTTTTTGGAACCTAAAGGACTAAACTTATGAAAAAGGAACACCCTATATGAGATTAGTTTTCTCTTTTTCGTGCTTTGGACCCAAACATGAAAAATATTCTAAGTGTACTTTATGTCTTTTTCATGGTCGCTAAAACCTAAAGAACAAAGCATTGATTTTACTGTTGTAAGACCCATTTCTCGTAATCAAATGGATCTTTTTGAGTGATCTTTCCTTCCTTCACACTCATTAAACTCAGGATATCTGTCGCTTCTCAAGGTGCATCGGTCTGGTATTAGTTTACCCCTTTTTCGTACCTTTTCGACTAAGTACGAAAGATGTATACCTTAGTCCTCCAGGAGCTAAGAGAGTTCTTCTGTGGATCATTTTATACTTTTCCAGCCTCAAGAGACTAAATTGTACAAAAATGCACCCCCCTAGAGTCTTCTTCTGAGTTTTTAGATTCTCAAAAAACACCAATGAGCATCCACTAGTTCGGGCTCGTAAAATCCATGAACCAGCGGCATATCAAGCATTATTCTCTCCCCTCTTCAAGCTTGTAAAAAATGAAGAGAGACTCGAGTTGACTTTCCTGGACTCGTTACAATTTAACAGAAAAGTTAAGGATGAATTACTCTCTTTGGGTTATAAAAAGTGGCAACATGTCATCCTTGAACAAAGCACTCTACACTTTCCGATACTCATGTCTCAGTTTACACTTTCATCTCGGCTATTACTTCAAAATTTTACTCCTCCACTTGTCCTTTATACATGGGGAATCTGCTCATGTCTCCTACATGACAAATAAGTCTAGTTGTCATATCTGTAATTCAAAAGCTGCCTTGGCTCACCTCTATGTCATGCTCACTGTTCAAGGATTTGTACTTTTATCTAATCATTATCCTAATTCCCATCATCATCCTCTTTGAGAATTCCTTGGGTCTACCTTCCTGCATTCACTTTCCTAATCACTCTTGTGATCTGTTGAAGGATTCATTTCCTTCCTCCTCACATCATGGTTTCTCATCAACATCTCCTGACAACGAAGACCTATAGTTTGACGATGGTAACTTAGGATTCACTACCCTTATTGGTGAACTCCTTTTCTTCAGTTGTCAACATCACTCACTTTCTGAAATTCTATTGAGCTGCTTCCATGTTCGAATTCATCTTATCTATTCACATGGTAGGGATTGTACTGGTTCCTTTGGATTTGGAAGAAGACCATAGGTTCCATATCTATAACCTAAGTTGCACAAGATTGTGTTATGTTCAACAACACTGCTTCCAGATTTTGAAGACTCATCATTGTATATTGTGGCTTCAATCCACCTTTGTAATATACGTGATATTGTTACCCATATCACATGATGTAATCAAATATTGTAAAGGAGATAATGTTCCAATTTATTGAACATGGCATCCTTAGATATGATTTTGTATATGACTTTGATATGTATTGTTTTAGGTACCTCCCTGTTGCCTTGGTAACTGAGTCCTCCAAGATTAATGATTGTAATGTATTTCGACCATCACCTCCCTCTGACCTCACACATTAGAGGGCATCTGTTATCATGTAAAATGGCACTTCTCCATCCGAGTACTGACACTCAATGTGTCGGTTCACAAAAGTAAAAAATGGATAGAAGTGTCCAAAACACTATAGATGGGCATGACCTTTGATGCATACGCAACTATTGCCATTGCAACCCGCATATCATACACGAGTATTGAAATTGAAACTCGTGTATACATGATCATGGTTGAAACCCATGGGTTTCCTTTATGAAAGTCAAGTATCATACGTGACCTGCTAGTATTAATAGCCGCGTATTCCTTAATCCAAAATTAAAATATATAAATAAGTTTAGTCGAGGACAGTTGGGTCCTTAATCATAACTATCCCAACTTCCCCAACCATATCAACCTTTGTAACCTCTCTCTTCCTTGTGTATAAATAGAGGGTAGAGGTTGAGGCTAAACATCATGAATTCTAGAGAAAAGTTATGCCAGTGGTTTTCCTTTAGATATCTTGGAGAAGTAGAACTCAGTGTCCTTGGCTAGCAAAGGAGCACTTGTTTCAGATGTTGGTTGTAATCTCATCCCACTTGTTTATTAATAAAGAGAGTCTTTCTTCCAATGTTGTGTATTTTACACTCTTATGTATTATGATTTATGAGTTGTCTTGTTATTTCATTGCAAGCATATTATTTCATTAATCATCTATATAGTATATAACATATCATAGGAAAGGTCTTGTTCTTTGTAGGTGTTGGAGATTCCCTAGAAGCTGTGGAGGCAATTTGAAGTGAAGAATAAAGCTAGGATCGACCGTCATAAATAAGGTATGCCTAATTTCTTCCTGTTTCTATTTCAAATTCTGAAATGGCTGATAGTCTACAAGTTTATTTAGTACCTTGGTAACCCTAGAGACCCTAGGTTGTAAGGTTGTATTCTCCTGAACAACACCGTCTATCTTACTTAAAAAAAAAGAGGCCTGGAATTTCAATTCACCTTTGCACATCAAAAGTGTTAGTTGTGCTCAATCTAAATTTGTGTGCTATAGTTGATACAAGGCTTCACTCTCTATTATTTACACAGCAAAAAAAAGTTCCTCTATTAGAATTAGGTCTGAAACAAAATACTTTTATGAAAGTATATAACCTAGGGAACACAAAAGTGAATATTATTCTTACTTGTTGATTTGATTTGATCATACACCTGGTTGTTGTCAGGTTCACTGAATTCGTTCATCTAGGATAGATTTAGTAAACATGTAGATCATGAACTTCCCTCTCAACCATAGGTACTCCACAGGCAACCTCTCCTCGAATATTTTGTGCGAAATCGGAAAATACGAAAAATTGGAAGGAGTTTTCCATTATTACCCGCTTTCAAATATTTGAAAATTTTTCAGTTAACCCAACATCGAACCACATGAAAAACTTTGCATTGGTTAATGTGCAACCAAAAAAAAATTTGACGAAATAGGCCTTTCACTAATTACATGATTAGCGATGCTAATTAAATCTTAATACATTTTTTAATCCATTTCTTATTTAGGATACATTTTGGGGCTGGTAGTTTCTTATGTAAGGAGAACCCTATGCAAGGATGAATTTTAGATGTGATCCCCGCTCATATCTCCCTCTCAGGAAGAACTAAGGATTTGCTAATTAGTCCTATGTTTTTGGTTTTATGAGTTTTGAATATCTAGCTATTTTTACATATTGTTTTATACTTGATGATTTCAGTATTGATGGTTTAACAAGTTTACAGTGTAGATGTGGGGTCAATGAGGCCATAAATAATGGTGCTATGATGAGAGTCACCACCATCAACTACATGATCTAGAAGAGAGATCCACAATGGGGGATGTTGTGATAGGACTTGAGGCTCTGTGAGAGAGGTGATAGGTGGATTCAATCTAGATACTAAAGAGTGGGTGATAAATACTGGATGCACTATTAGAGGGAATCCTAGAGGAACGCTAGGGAACGCTAGAGGATTGATTTGTGGACTCATATACTAGCATAGTAGTTGAGTGGAGGCCTATTCTATGTAGAGTATCTTAACTAACAAGGCAATGAGAGATTTGATGTGGGGTGGGTTTGAAGGATGCCACCTCTAGGGGATTTACAATGACTGATATGATATCACCACCATAGTGGGTGGTAGTGTGGTAGTAGTAGTAGGTAGGATGTTTCCTACTTTTGTATGGTGGAATATATGGATATTTTTGGCGACTAAAGCATTGTGCGTGCACGAGCACGCGTGCGCCCACACTAGAGAGAGAGAGAGATGTTTAATGCATTTGTACACTTATGTTATTTCCATATTTTGGTGGTATGCAACTATATGATGATGTGACTGTACATACATTGCATGTTTTCATGATTGTAGCTAATGTGAATTGTGCCAACCCATGATTGTTTATATTATCTCCATAAGTATTGTCAAATCTAGGAACA
The DNA here is from genome assembly GCA_001517045.1 of Pseudotsuga menziesii. Classification (NCBI taxonomy): domain Eukaryota; kingdom Viridiplantae; phylum Streptophyta; class Pinopsida; order Pinales; family Pinaceae; genus Pseudotsuga; species Pseudotsuga menziesii. The sequence goes on along the minus strand of LPNX010241891.1, from coordinate 105,652 downwards.
TGAATGAACGTGATAGTATCAAATTGGCATGATAGAATTGAATTGTAGATAATTCATAAAAAGACATGGCTCTCATATGTTCTAAAGGTAATGCATTGTGATATGAGCACCTAAGAATTGTGGTGAACTTGAAGATGGAAGATGTGAAGGTTAATTCCATTATAAAGTACACCGATCATGGCATTATATTCAAGTGGATTATCAATTATGGGGACCAAGAATACACCACCAAGAATAGTCCACATGGTTAAGGCTAGATTTTGAGTCTAGCAGCTTGCACCTTTGGCAAACCTAATGTCATGTGCAATATATTGAGTCTTTCCATGAGAACCCCACCATATTGGTTAGAAAGTACATGTCAAATAAGAAGTGAGATCTTGTTTTAAGTCAATAGTGTTAGGGAGAAGTTCTATTGCTAAATCGAGAGGGGTGAAACATAAATAAAACTGGTAAATTGATAAAATTTTCTCTAAGTGTCACGTCCCCTCCCACCCAAGAGGACACGATTAAGGCATTGCTGCTATCATTTAGACGGGAAAATAGGCCCTATGAACATTGACATAATAAAAATGCATTGAACATAAACATATACAGATGCATAATGCAATCTACAACGAAAGCAAAATTCATTCATTCAAAGCATTCAACATGTTCATATAATTCATTAAAACAATTACAAATGCAGAGATTAACGCAAGAGGTACTTATCTTGGAAGAATCTTGTCCCTTAACCAACTATGTTACTGCAACGTTCCACCCAACCATAGGCTAGTGTGCCCATCAATATCTAAGCAGCAATGCCACTCCCGAGTTGGGCATGATTCCCACAATGAATAAGGGAAAACTAGCAGGCTCACACATAGCCAAAGATATATCAAAAACAACCAATCCAAATCTACATTTGGGTTTATCATACTGCCAAGGAGGTGGGAAGCTTGAACTGATAAGCTAGTGAGATCAACCACAGAGCTATGCACACCTGCACCAGATCGGGCTTGGCCCCTAAAACATCTACACGCCCAACACAAGGAAGCATCCCCTTCTCTGCTACACATTCCCTCAGGTTATGCCTTCCATTCCAGTTCTATTAATGGTGTGCAAAGAAGAAAATCAGCCCCTCTAAGTCTATCTGTGAGGTTCCTCCCTACACTAGGTTTATCAAGCTAGCTCAAACCCAATTCCACTCCAAACCAGTTTAGACCAAAACAAAATATGCATACATAGCAAAACACAAGTTTCAAGATTGATGAAAAACGTCATGGGAGCCAAAAACAGAAATGGAAATTGGGGAAAAATGACCCAACATGAGCAATTCATTTCAGAAGCGTTCTATGGCTTCACGTGGGCAAAAAATGACTCCCTCAGTCCCTAAATTTGTGGATCAGTCCCCCATTGGTTGTGCAATACTGAAAACATGAAATTCCCAGCCATGGTAATATGGAAACAACATAAAAACACCTAGGAGAGATCCCAGCCACTATACATTAACAAAACCACTTCTTAGCCATGGGAAAAATGAAGAACAATGCAAAAAATGGGAATGGAGAATGCACAGGAGCTCCAAAAACGTGAGGAAGTGAAAAACGTGGATGCCTGGTAGAATGGGCATATGTTTTTGGGTTTTTACTTACCCAGGAAGTCAAAACACATTTTTCCAAAATGGGTGCTCTGCCCAATTCGAATTTCACCCATACTCTTCCCATTCCCATGCAATAACTACCTCAACCAATTTCTGGCAGAAATAAACGATTGGGGAAAAAGACAAGAAATGGGTAGTTGACAATTTTGATGGGTTCTCCCTTTGACATTTGGTTTTTCCCCATTGGATCAAAGGTTTGAGTATTCCCCCCCCCCCATCCTTAGGAAATCATGTTCCCATCTCTTTAATGTTGCATTGACATAGTTGTTTGTCGGTATTTTAATTAAATTGCATATTTACATGATGTCCAAAATTATAATGTGCCTAGATAGCACGAAATACCATCAATAATGATTTTAATTGCCGAAACATAAAACACTAAATCAATGGTGGGGATTTTTCCTTTAGCTCCTCACCATGATTAATTACAATATAAACATCATATACATTTTTAATGCAAAAGGGGTCAAAACTGGGGTGTTACATTCCCCTCTCCCTTCAACAACATTGTCCTTAGTGCTTTACAAAATTGAACAAAAATGCTACACTGGTACTGCCCTTAGTGCTCTGCAGAATTGAACAAAAATGGATGTGCCAATTGCATGGCATCCTCTAGCTCCCATGTAGCCTCTTCAGGACCGTAGTGCTCCCATTGCACTTTTACCTACCCTATGTCTCAGTTCTAGAGCATTGTGACCTTCCTGTCGAGGATGCACATTGGATCGATTTGGAAGTCTCCCTCAGGTTCCACCTGAATCACATCCCAATTTATCACATGGTTAGGATCATGGACATATTTCTTAAGTAACGAAACATAAAAAACATTATGAGCTCTAGTGATAGAAGGAAATGCAAGTCTATATGCAACTTGTCCTATTCTTTCAATCACTTCAAACGGTGCACAATATCTAGGTGACAGCTTGGCACAACTTCCAAGCTTCAAGGAACTCTTCCTTTCCCTCACTTTAAGGTAAACATGATCCCCAACACTAAACTCTCTGTGCACTCTATGCTTATCAACATAGCTTTTCTATCTGTCCCGGGCTTCTTTCAGATTCTGCCTGATCTTTACAACCTCTTGCTCCATCTTCTTGAGAAATTATGGACCAAGCACAATCTTGTTCACTAGATTATCCCATGCACTGGTGTCCTACATCTCTTGCCATACAAAGCTTCATATGGACTCGTCCCCAAGGATGCTTGTTGTCCATTGTTATAGGAAAATTCTACCAAGTGTAAACAATCTTCCCACTTGGTTGGTTTTTCCATCACATACATGCGAAGCATGTCTTTAAGCACTTGATTCACGCTCTTTGTTTGCCCATTAGTCTGAGGATGGTAGGAAGTGCTAAAGTTTATATTTGTACCCAAATCTGCAAACAAACATTTACAAAAATTGGAAGTGAACTTGGCATCTCTGTCAGAGACTATTGCCTTAGGCAATCCATGCAATTTGAAAATCTCCTTCATGAATATTTTTGCAATGTCATCAGTCGTATGTGTGGACTTAACCAGTATGAAATGTGTTGCCTTTGTCAACTTCTCCACCACAACCATGATGGAATCATGTTGTCTCCAAGTCATTGGCAATCTTGTAATAAAATCCATGGAAATAACTTCCCACTTTCATTCTGGAACTAGTGAAGGCTGCAACAAACCTGTTGGTTGTTAATGCTCAACCTTTACTTGCTGACATTTCATGCACCTTGAAATATATTCAGCCATGTCCTTTTTCATTCCAGGCCAAAAATACTGCTTTTTGGCTAGAGCAATTATCTTCTGATATCCTGGGTGGCCAAAATATGGAGTTTGATGGATCTCATCGATAACAACCCTCCTCAAATCTGCTACATTTGGAATATAAATTTTATTCTTATAAGTAAGAAGTCCATCTTCTTCCAATTTATATCCCTCATACTTCTTTTCAAGGCTTTGTTGCTGCAACTTGTCCTTGACCTGTGCATATAATTCATCTTTAGCAGTATGACTAACAATTTGTTGTCTCAAATCTCATTGGAAAATACTAAGAGATGCCACATGCATTTCTTGTACCTTCCTATTGAATGCATAAGCTACCTTATTCTCTTTTCCTTTTATGTGTTTTATTTCAAAATCAAACCCACATAAAAACTCCATCCATCTCGCTTTCCTAGCATTTAATGTGGGATGATCAAATAGATACTTCAGACCACAATGGTCTGTCCTTGGCTCAAATATTCTACCTATTAAATAGTGCCTCCACATCTTGAGAGCATGGACTATGGAGGAAAGTTCTATATCATGAGTGGCATAGTTCTTCTCATGCTCCTTCAATTTTCTTGACTCATAACATATCACATGGTTGTCTTGCATAAGGACTCCTCCAAGCCCTTGACTACATGCATCAGTGCACACCACAAAGTCTTTTTATGGGTTTGCAATCTTCAAGACTGGTGCACTTGTGAGAAGATTCTTCAACTCCTAGAAGATTTCTTCACACCTCGATGTCCATTCAAACTTTATTCCCTTGTTTTTCAAAGAAGTGACTAGATGTGCAACCTTGGAGAATCCTTAAATGAATCTCATGTAGTATCCTACAAGTCCCATAAAATATCTTACATCTATCACATTTATTGGAGTAGGCCAATCCATAATGGCCTCAATATTCTCAGGGTCTACATATATGCCCTCATCTGAGATAATGTGACCCAAATAATGAATCCTATCTTTATAGAAGTCACACTTGCTCAACTTTGCATACAATTGATGCTCCCTGAGCAATTGCAATTTCAATCTCAGATGCTCTTCATGCTCTTCCTCATTCTTGGAATAAATAAGAATGTCATCAAGTAAAACAAGAACAAACTTGTCCAAATACCTGTTGAATACACTATTCATAAGGCACATAAATGTAGCTGGTGCATTTGTGAGACTAAATGGTACCACTACAAATGCATAATGTCCATACCTTGTTCTTAAGGTTGTCTTATGAATGTCTTCGTCCTTGATTCTTACCTAATGTTAACCAAACCTCAAGTTAATCTTGGAAAATACCTTTGCTCCTCTCATTTGATCAAAGAGGTCATCAATCCTAAGCAAATGATATTTGTTCTTCATAATGACTTTGTTCAACTATCTATAATCAATACACAACCTGAGTGTACCATCTTTCTTCTTCACAAATAGAACTGGTGCTCCCCAAGGAGACACACTCAACCCGATATACTTCTTCTCCAACAACTCTTGCAGTTGCAACTTCAACTCTAGCATTTCTGGTGTACTCATTCTCTAGGGTGTCTTGGACACTAGTGCTGCTCCTAGCACAAGTTCAATTGTGAAATCAATGTCTCTCTTTGGAGGAAGTCCTGGAATCTCATCAGGAAACACTCCCCTGAATTCTTGCAACACATTAAAGTACTCCAACCTAGGAGTTTCATTCTCTGTTGCCTCAAAAATATGAGCTGCATACAACTGGAAACCTTTCCTACAGAACTTCTTCAATTGCACTGCTGAAATCTGCCTCACAGAAATCACCTTTGATGCCTCTTACAGCTCTTGGGTTCCCTTCTTCATCCATACATTCAAAAGTCTTATTATAACAGTCAATATTTACCCTGTGAGCTTCTAACCAATCCATTCCAATGAGAACATCATATGAACCAAGTGGTAGAACATTCATATCTACAAAAGTGACCAATCCATTCATAACCAATAGACATTTCTCTACCACTTCGCTAACCTTTCTCTTTGAACTAATCAAGATTTGCTATGCTTTACTTTCTTAAAAGCACAAATCTCCACTACTCTAGGAGTAATGTAACTGTGAGTAAGGGTCAATCAAAATAGAAACAGATTGCTCAACAATCTTACTTGCAACTTCAACCACAGTTGACTGGTGATCTTCCTGGCGGTCCTCTAGTGTTGCATAAATCCTAGGGATGGCCCTTGCTACTTGACCCACTGTTTTTGCTTCTTGAATGTTGTAAGCTGGTCTTGCATTCTCATTCTCAAGTGGAAAATTCCTATGCATGTGGGGTCCTCCACATTTCCAACATTGGAGTGGTTCTCTGGGATTTTCTCCCACCATTATGCCTGGCTGCTTCTCAACTTGGGATGGCTACTTCTGCTGATTCCTGAAGTTAGAAGGTTTTAAACCTTTCTTCATTTGGTCAAACTTCTCATTCTTTTTTTCCTTCCATTTCTTATGATAATTAGGTTTTCCTTTGCTTTGTTCATAGCAATACTTAGCGTTCCTTATTGCTTCTTCCAGAGTTCTAGGTTCATAAAACCCAATTTTTTCTTTGTAAGACTGAGGCAATCCACTCAGGAAATGCTGGATTTTCACTTTTTCATCTTTGATGTACCTGACATACCTCAACAACTCTAATAACTTGTTTGCATACTCTTCCATGGTCTACTATCCCAATCTCAGCTCATGGAATTATTTTATCTTACCATCATAGTACCTGTCAGAGATGTACTTCTCCTTGAAATACTTCTAGAACAGTTTCAACACAATCTTCCTTTCATTAATCTTCTTTACTTGCCTGAAGTGATCCCACCATATGGATGCTCTTCCAGTCAAGTTGAAGATGACTACCCTAGCCTTCATATTTCAAGAGTAGTCTTGGACTTGGAAATATTTTCTCATCCCAAGAAGCTAAGCTTCAGCTTCTTGACCATTCTTTATCTTACCATTGAAGGTAGGCAGCCTTGCCTTCTTAAATTCATCACGTGAGTGGTTCTGGTAGCAACTCTTTTTCTTATTCTTATGAGAATAAGAACTTGAACTGCCAGTGGATCCTTCAGAATCATATGACCCACCAGGAGATCTCTTTCTTCTTCTGGAAGTGCTTTTACTTCCTTCTGGTCTTACTGTCTAGATCCTAGAGTTCATCCGCCTCTTAATGTCCGTCAAACTCTATAGCATGGCTGCATTCAGCTTATTCTACTCCTCCTGAGCCTTAACCAATATTTCATTATCTTCCCTGTAACTTTGCATCTCCACCCTTAAGATTCTCATAATGGCTGCAAAATCTGGGGTAGTATCTTGAAATCTTCTTGTTGGCTCCATCCACCAACAAAGCCTCGTCGACAGGGGTTCCCACTCTGTCGACGCCCTGCAGCGTGATCTCCCTAAGCACCAGGTCGAACAGGTTTTACCCTTCTCAGCAACGTCTATGAAGCAGACAAGGTCTCACTCGAGGTGTTCAAGGGAGAGCTGTCAGAACCAAGTTTTCGACAGTGGGGAAGGAGGACATGGGGATCCGACTGGAGAAAACCCTGACTTATGCGGTTACCCTATCTTATTGCAAGATTAATTATGAAACATCATACCACATTCAACGATCGCAGAGATTTAATAGATCGCATTAACAAAGCAAGGAGAAACTAAATCGCATCATTGTATCAAAAGCAGAATCATAGCATCACATAGATCTATATATATTGCATTATATCATCATAACAAAAAGTAGTACTGCCGCATCATAACAAAACTTAGATAGAGATTGAACCACATCTTATATTGACCTTGTGCAAACATACCACATTACATCATCCTTCTCCAAAACCGGAGAGTTCATCAAAATAGATCCAGACAAGATCACAGTGATGACAGAGCAATCCTTGGTACTGAAAGCAACAATTACCATGCCAAATTCATGTCTCTCTATCATTACAAAAGTGGGTCTATAAATAGGCTTACACCTTCGCCTCAAGAGTCCACTATTAACTAATTTCTAACCACTACTGACCTATTACAACAAAATTAGGTCCACATATATATAAAATATTCAAAAAGAGGTTACTTCTCTGCTTATCATGCTAAACGGCCCTTGCGCGGTGCCAGATGAGTTTACGCAGCTGCTACGACGCTGTGCAACTCACTCACCCCAACCCCTTTCCAACATGCCCCCAACACAGTTTTGTGGCTTGCCCTCAAGCCATGTCAAGTTAACAAGGTGTATGCAACAATCTTATCCTTAAAATTGAAAAATTGCTGGGAAACTTCCTAAACTTGGAGCTACAATTTAGCAACGGTATTCTGACAATTTCTCATCGTTTGCTGGACTAGTGGGTGCTCCTCAGTAGCCTTGCTGTTGACCATTTGTCGACTCTCCTGAACAGCCTGAAGTGTGGCAACAGCCTTCATAGCCAATTGGCCGCCAATATCTTGAAATTCATCAAGCTGCTCGTAGCGCTCTTAGGCACGGGCAGCGTGCTGCTGGAGATCTTTCAGTTTGGTGGCCCGGGTGATTTGCACTATCAGCGGCATGGCCTTAAGTGTTGACTTCAAAGTTGTCAATTGACCCTCTGCTTCTTGCACCTACATAGTGAGTTGGTCTAGCTGCTCATCCTGAACAATACTCTACCAAAACTGTATGGTTTCCTCCATAATAGATTTGGCCTCTTGCTCCATGTGGCCAAACTGAGTCGCAATTTCTTCTAGGGAGGCCTTACGCTCCGCAACCTACTTTGGCGGGGTAGTGGGTTGTGCTTGAGCCTGAAGCAAAAAAGTTATGGTCCTGAAGTTGAATCAAAGTCTACCCCAATCGCTGGGCCTTCTCAACTAGGGTGAGCCTGATGGGTGTGTCAACCATGTCCTGAAAGGCCACAGAGATAGCCTCCTCCAATTCAATATACCACACACATAGTTGCACTTGCTCCATAATCAGGCGATCCTGTGCCTTCTTGAGATCCGTAATCTCTGCAGCATCTTTCCACTGCATCTTAGCCTATGTCATCTTGAGTGTGTTGATTTCTTGCAACTTTTCTTCAACCAAATGCACACTGACCTGATTCAACTCCGCGGCATCCTTCTTTAGCTGCTCAGCAGAACCCCGGGCTTCGATATATCCTATCGGCAACACATGATATCGGGCTGCCAACTCCAGTGCAGTGCCATGCTGTAACTCAACCAATTCTATAGTGGATAGCTTGTTCAGGTCTAGAGTCATGCTCTGGATTGGGTGCGACTGCTGAGAACCTTCTACATTGTTCGCGTTGATCACAGTCGGGGGAACTTGCATGTTCTGAACCCGAGGATCAGTGTTGATCGACGGGCTATCCTGCAATAGAGGTTGTGCTGATGGTTTCTTGGAAATAATATCAAAAATATAGTCAAGCATAGTTCTTACCATACCAAATTCTACCTGGTTTGGCTCGCGAATTGCCTTAGTCGCAGCTATGGATGAATCCGTGACGACCTTGATAAGTCGTTGAAATTGATATTCTAAGACGGATTTAGTACCGCTGCCAGCCTCGTACTCCTACCACCGTTTGGTGTGAGTCTCCTCCCGTATCTACTGTGCTACATCTTCCAGGTCCGTGGATGACTCATTGTCAGAGTCATGGGCGCTTAATTCTGGTGGGGCAGGGTCTTTAGGTGCTTTCGGGGGTGTCTCCTTATCTAACTCCTCTTGACTTACTGGGACGCGCCAATTGCCTAGCCAGTCTTGCACAATCGCGTCCAAATATTCTGTGGTGATCTTGTAAGGCAATGGCATCCATTGCTTATCGAGATCCCTCCTCACCTGAATATGAATGGAGTCGGGGCTAACAGCAAACTGAATAATCCTCTGGTATTTGGCCACAGTGTAGGGAGAGATCCTTGGAACTGTTGCAATGGCTGCCTATAGGGCTTCCCAATAGATCCAAAAATGAATCACACAATCTGTTTGACAACTGGGTTCTTTGACCCACCACAAGTTTTGATATCGAGCATTGCGGCAAACCTTGGTTCCCTCAACTGTCATTAGCTGGCAGTCCTCTGGCTCCATCCAAGCAACCAGGGCAATGAGAATCAAAAGCCAACTATAAGAGAAAGGGCACCACAACACAACACAAGATGGGAACGATGGTAGGGAGCCAACTATAAGAGTTGAAGTAGCTACACAACACGTTCGTCTAATGCCTCTACATCCACCATTCCTGTTGCTGCAGCAATACACAAGATGGGAACGATGTACTCCATTGGCATGACTCTCTCTTGCCCATAAACCAACTTAAACAGTGTGTGACCTGTGAGCCGTTTGCAGGTAGTATGATACGCCCATAAAACTGCAGGCATTTTCAAATCCCAGTCATCGCGGTTGGTGTTACATACCTTGGTCGGTGCGGTCTCCAAAATTTTGTTGAAGGCCTCAACAGTGCCATTGGCCTGCGGATGGTAGGGAGTACTCTGCTTATGGTGTACCTGAATCTCCTCAGTCAGCGCTTTTATCGTTTGATTGACAAAGTGACTACCTTGGTCGCTCATTAGGATGCGTGGACACCCGAAGCATGTCACAATGTTCTCAAAAATAAACCATGCGGCTATCATGGTGGTGCAATCAATGACTGGTGCAGCCTCCACCCATTGAGTTAGGTATTCAGTTGCAGTAATAATATAACGAGCGCCAGTGCGCTTACTTGGCGAATTGATGGGATCTACAAAGTCAACGACCCATTTATCAAATGGCTGCAAAGTCACCTGCGGTACCAGCAACATCTCGTCTCTCCGCAATGGTTTACCAACTCATTAGAATACATCACAACTCCTAGCATAGTCTATGGCATCGTTATACAACGTGGGCCACCAAATCTCAACACGCAGCACCTTCTGGGCAGTGGCACGGGCTCCACAGTGACCTCCCGCAACACCTGTGTGTGCTTCCTCTAGGATAGGACCCTGCTCATGTAGTAAGATGTGTCGTCATAGTATCTCATCCAGTCCAAGTTTATAGAGCTATCCTACAATGAGTGAAAAATCAGAAGCCTTGACGACCAACTGCTTCTTCTTGCTAATCGACATGTCTGCAGGGGCGAGGCCAGTAGATAGAAATTGAACAATAGGGCCATAGTAATCGTCTGCAATTTCAACATGGAATAATTGTGCATCAGGCAGCCCATCTATAAGTTTTAAACCTGTGCAGAGAAGCAAAGCATGCAGATTCTTTTAAGCAAAATAGAGATCACAACACATCATTCACACATAAACACAGATATTTACCCTAGAAACCCTTAATCGAGAAAACCAGAAAACCTTGGAGCCACACCTCTTATTTTCTCTTCATTCCATTATGAGATCCTCACAATACAAAATATAGGTATTCTGCAACATCCAAATACCCTAATCCGTTAACCCGGATTAGAAAAAGACTCCAATCCCTTAACTGAGATTAAGTTACAAATTTTTAGACAACTTCTAAAAATAGCAACAAACAGCTATAAATAGCCATAAAATCTATAAATAGCCAAAAAAATTTAGTTCCTTTGGGATCGCTGAGCTACAGCGCTGACATGCGCACCTCCCCTCCATACGCACATGCAAAGAATATAACATATACCCAACACCATCCTCAATATTAGTGGGTTCTTCACCATTCTCAATATGTGATAGATGATCGGGGCCAGTGTTCAACCGTCCTAGCTTAACCACTATCTCAAAATCAAATTCTTGGAACAAAAGTAGCCACCTGCAGATTCTCCCCCCCAACACAGGCTTATTTACTAGGTATTACAAAGCTGAATGATCCGTGAACATCTTAAAGTGTCCACCCAACAAATAGTGCCTGAACTTTTGCAGAGCATACACCATCGCCAGGCCTTCTCTTTCATTCATGGTGTAATTTCGTTCAACAAATGATAACTTCCTACTAGCATATGCTATGGGATGATCCAAGTCGCCTTTGCCTAGTTGTGCAAGAACAACCCCCAGCATAGAAGAAGAGGCATCAACATGCACATGGAATTCCTTATTCTAGCCAGGAAAAACCAGTATAGGTGCAGAATCCATCTTGGCCTTCAAAGTGTTGTAGCTACCTTGACATTCCAGAGTCCATTCAAATGTGGCATCTTTCTTTAGTAGTTTCTCCATAGGAGCAGTAATCGCAGCATATCCCCTGATAAACTTGCGATAGTAGCATGTGTGGCCCAGTGTTGCTCGGAGCATTTTTACATTTGTTGGTAGTGATAAATTGAGGATCAGTGCAACCTTTGCTGGATCTACTAACAAAACTTCTTTGCAGACGATGTGCCCAAGTAATATACCAAAGAGTGCACAGAAAATACCTTTCTTGGAATTCAGTGCAATCTGATGCTGTCGACACCGTTCCAGCATTAGTCGTAGTTTGTCCAGGTGGTCTTTAGCCAAACCATAGATGGTCCAATCATCCATATAGACCTGCAGGAACTTCTGAATAAAATCCTTAAAAACTGTGATAACAACACGGAAAAATACGGCCGGGGCATTTTTCAGCCCAAATGGCATAACCGTATACTGGAAACAGCCCCATTTGGTGACAAATGTAGTCTTATGGTGATCCTCCTTCACAATCCAGATTTGGTAGTAGCTTGAAAAACCATTTGTGAAGGAATATACCTCCTGGCCACCTACACCTTCTAGGACTTCATCCGTGAAAGGGGTTGGGAACGGATCGTGCATACATGCGTCGTTCAATTTTCATAGATCGACATAGATGCGTATTTATCCAGTCTTCTTATCTTGGATGAACATTGGGCTTATCCACTCTAATTCTTCCATCGGCTCAATAATTCCAACATCAAGCATCCGATCAAGCTCAGTTTTCACTCGATCCTTATATTGCGGGTTCAGTCTGTATAGTCTTTGGTGGACTGGTTTCGCATCCGGTTTGAGTGGAATCTTCATTTCTCCTAAATCACCAAGAATCCCCTTCATCTTGAAAAACCGTGTGGGGAATATATCCTAGAACTCATGCAAGAGATCCATGATTTTGGCTATCATTTCTTCGCCCCAATAGTCTCCAACATTAGCAAATTTCAGATTTTCTGCCGTCCCAATGTCAATTTTTCTAATGTGCAGTGGTTGGTTCATCGATTCCATTGGTATGTCAGGAGCTGCAACATCACGACTTCCCTCAGACTCTGAGATATTAACATTGTGCAGCTCATCATTGTCTTCAGGGTCCCCGAACAAATTGTAGCACATCATCATGGATTGGACGGAGCAATTTGTATGGGGATCAACTGGATAAGTGACAGGGGTGACTTTTAGTACTATGTCACGAATAAGGTGTAAAACATTACATACCTCAGCATCAGTGTCCTGGAAGTTAAACATATGCGTGAAGTGTACTAACAACTGCTCCCACGTGGTAATGGTTCTATGCAACTCTACTGCTACATACCAGGACTGTGGCATTTCTTCGACGGTATGAACAAAAGCGTGAACCCACTCATCTCTGAGTCACGATGTCCATAACATCTAACATTCGATCAAATGACTAGAGGGGTTATTCTGTCCATCATATCTCCCAGCATGGTAAACTTCTATATCACCAAAATGGACCATCATCAATCTCCAACACTGCTCCTAGTCGTGGATCCTCCATTTGTGTGTCGCCCACCAATAGGTCGGGGTAGCTTTTAGTGCTACATCAGGAGCCAATATCCTTTGCGATTCCAACACTTTCTTTTCAAATTCTTGAAAGAACTCACGAAGTCCTAGTAGTCCTTCATAAATGGGCAACTTGACCATCTCAGTTGCAACATGTCGAAGAGATTGCATAATTAACCCACGCTTCTTGAATGATACCTCATGCAACTGATTCTGCCAATTTTCTAAAGCATCCTCAGAATCTAAAGATGTGGAACTTATTCTATGCCATCCCAGTTCACCATTGACAGTGGGATGGATGTAGTCCTCAGAAATATTGTATGCCTGATCCCAGCTTCTCCCAACTTCATCCTTCACAGGTTCAATATAGCGCCGTCCTTCCTGGGGGTCCATAGGACCAATGACCCTAATATCCTGGTTTTCAAACATCATGACTCGGTTTTTGAAATTGATAACTGCCATGCTGTCATTATTCCATCAAATTCCTAGCAGCGCTGGGTAGGAACCACCATCTTCGACAACTTCTATCACATCAAAGTCAGCATGTGTTTGCATACCTTCAATGTCGACAACTAAATTTGAAACCTGACCAATGGCTTGAACCTTCGCCTGATTTGCTACTTGTAGCTGTACTGGTGACCATCCTAGCGTTGGCTTCCCCATTGACTGCCAAGTTTGCTTTATCAGAATGTTGACATCAAATCCAAGGTCCAGAATGACCGAGTCAACCTTATAATCCTTAATCTAGATATTCATCTGCATTTCATTGCCTATTTTTTTTTTTTGTAAAGAATTTACAGCAGGATCCTTCATAGTTGTCTTTGGAAGGTGCATCAATGTCTCAAGCTCGATAAGGGCATCCAAGTCCCTGGACAATCATAGACAACTTTCAAAAAACTTTTGTAGAGTGCTATGATGTCCCGATGGTCCTGCTTCTATAGATGAGTCAAAAGTGAAAGGTATGTCAAGAACTGGAATCTTACTTGGATTTCTTCCAATTGCCTGCTTCGCTTCAAAGAAAGTGTATTTTTCTCTTGTAATATCAAAGGAAACATTTTTCTTGCCAGCAAGTTGAACAAGTTGTCATGGTCCATCATCACCAGTTGTCGCTCCAACAAGAGTGACAATCCTGACATCGGCATCCTTCATCCTAGGCTCTGCATGGATTGCTGCAACTATCGGTCCTTGATGCAAGTTCTGGGCTTGCGCTCCTGGCTGGTTCGTAGCTTGATTTATTGGTATATTATGAGCCTGGGGTTGAGTCGGAGTCTAATTCTGCAGCGAGATCTGACCTTGCAAGGGTGGCTGATTCTGCACCTGGAACAGAGGCTGATTCTAATTTTGAGTGTTTTCAACTAGGGAATATGGCCAGCCTGCCATTTCGCGATCAACTGAGGACAATTTTCGACGTTATGATCACTGGCTGGATAGTAAGTACATTGAGCATGAGGACATTCTCTCCGATAGTGACCGAATATTCCACATGTATAACACTGGATGGATTCCCAACCTCGACCACTTTCTCGACCAAAGCCTCCGTCGCGGCCCTTAAAGCCTCCCTGAAATCCTCCTTGGGTTCCTCCCTATTGGAATTGCGGTTGAGCTTGTTGCTATTGAGGAAATTGATGTTGAACATATTGCACGGCCTGTGGTTGACTATAATGTGGTTGTTGCACTTGTCTATACTGTGGTTGTACAACTATCTGAAGCTGTGGCACAAACTGTGGTTGAGGTTGTGCAGGGACAAACTGTAATGGAGGCAGCGGTGTGTACAGTACCTGTGTTGTTGGCTGTGCTACTTGCGGCAGTGCTTGCATTGTCTAGGGTTCCTCCCTTTTCATGAAGTATGAATCATATGTCCTTTCTTGGAGCAAATCATAAGCGCGGCAGTTCATTTCATCATGTCCAACTGACCGACAGAATGTCAGTACAAGTTCTATGCTTTGGTAACCATCTTCTGCATGTAGACACAGTTCTCATGTCGATGCCCATAGACCTGGAAGATATGACACCAAGGTGTACCAACACTGCTCAATGAATTAGGGGCTCCTGATAGCAAATAATTTCGAAATGTCGTACATGCATCCTTGGTATGTCCACCTACATGGCACCTGGTACACCAAAGATATTCATGATTCTCCTTGGCCTTCTTGATGTCTTGCAGCTGCAGCGTTAGATTGGCCAGCTGCGCCTGAATCTGAGTCATCCCAAAAGCGGTTTCTCCTACTGGTGATGCTTTTAGTTTCATCGCAGTCTCCAGAGCCTCACTTTGTGTCACGATCTTTTGCTGCATTAATGGTTGTCGAATATGCGGGACAAGCACTGCAATGAACCATTCCTTGTGCTGAACATCGCTCATCTGAAAAATGACCCGAGCCATCAATTTCTTAAATCGCTGATCAAAATCCCAAATGGTTTCATTGGGGAATTGTTTGATCTCTTTCAGTTCATTAATGTACTGAGCTTCGAACTTCGGCTTCTTAAATTCCTCAAATAGCCCTAACCTGATCTCATCCAATGTTTTTGCAGTACCTCCCTGAGGCACTCGTATGAATCTCATAAACCATTCCAATGTGCGGCCCCTCAGAGTGGTGGCTAGCTGACTTTTCTTGACATCCCCATCGGTGGTTTGTCGAGCAGTCCAGATAGCTTCACATAAGAACCAGTATTGTTCTGGATCATTAGTGCCATTTCCATAGAATATTGGCAACTTCATCTCATTGCCCACCATCCTGGGCCTTCTTCCTCCTGTGGATGCTCTACTACTAGACTGTTGTTGACATGTCGGGCAAGTCAATGTAGAATGAGCATTCCTTCCTTGTGGTGGAGTAGTGCTCAGAGGGGTAGGCACGCTACCACTGGGGTTCGATCCTGTTTTTCTTCTGAGGGTAGCCTGGGATTGTATATCCTCGTTGTTGCAGAAAGGTCGCTTCATCCCGTGTGGTTTCTCTTCATGGTATTGCACTTCGACTTCAACAGGACCTTCTCCCGTTTTCTGCCTCTTTTATGGAAACCTTGCTCCTCCCCTCGTACAACCACTTGTTTCTTCAACGACCTTTATATTCTCACCAGAACTCATGCCCGTCTACCCCTTATTTCCTTATGCATTTCCCCCCTTTTTGGTCGCAATGCCTACATCCCCCACACACCGGAGGTCCACTACTCTTGGTCCATTTTCAGGATACCCTTTTCACAGACTGGCTGCTTAATCAACAACTGTAGTGACAATAAGAACCGGCCATGAGGTCCACTGAAAAATTCCCTTTCTACTTCGCTGAAAGATTTATTAGTATCAGCAACAAACTCAGTGATGTATCCTTCTAAGATACTATCCAACCATACCTCAACTGCCCGCGACGCCTTGTTGTTAGTTTCTTGCAGCACCTACATTAATTATGGGGTTGAGGATGTCAGCTCTCCTCCTTGGAAATTTATCTACTGCTTAGCTAATTTGGTTAACCATTCATGCAGGAGTACTGAAAATTCGCTAAAATACCACTCATGAGGACCATCATGGATATATCTAGCCAACCATTGATTTGTCGATAATTTCGAGCTTTGGTTTTCAGTTTTAGCAAACTCCCGCAACTTCTAATCAAACCACTCCTCGATCTCTGATTGATTCAGATTCCAAAACATATCCCCCTCCTAATTGCAACTCGGTCCTGGCAATGGAATCATTTGTTGGCGCGATCCACCAACAAAGCCTCGTCGACAGGGGTTCCCACTCTGTCGATGCCCTGCAGCGTGATCTCCCTGAGCACTGACCCAAACAGGTTTTACCTTGCCTAACAACGTCTACGAAGCAGACGAGGTCTCACCCAAGGCATTCAAGGGAGAGCTATCAGAACCGAGTTTTCAACAGTGGGGAAGGAGGACATGGGGATTTGACTGGAGAAAACCCTGACTTATGCGGTTACCCTATCTTATCGCAACATTAATTATGAAACATCATACCACATTCAACAATCACAGAGATTTAACAGATCGCATTAATAGAGCAAGGAGAAACTAAATCGCATCATTGTATCAGAAGCAGAATCATAGCATCACACAAATCTATATATATTGCATTGTATCATCATAACAAAAAGTAGTATTGGCACATCATAACAGAACTCAGATAGAGATTGAACCACATATTATATTGACCTTGTGCAAACATACCACATTACATCATCCTTCTCCAAAACCGAAGAGTTCATCAAAAGCTAGACAAAATCACAGCGATGACAGAGCAATCCCTGGTACTGAAAGTGACAATTACCATGCCAAATTCATGTCTCTCTATCATTACAAAAATGGGTCTATAAATAGGCTTATGCCTTCACCTCAAGAATCCACTATTAACTAATTTATAACTACTACTGACCTATTACAACAAAATTAGGTCCACATATATATAAAATATTCAAAAAGCGGTTACTTCTCCGCTTATCACGCTAAATGGCCCTTGTGCAGTGCCGGGTGAGCTTGCGCAGCTGCCACGACGCTGCGCAACTCACTCGCCCCAACCCCTTGCCAACACTTCTCCCATTAGAATATGTCTCAGCATTTCCCACACAGATGTTTTCCCCCATAACATCTTCCTCATACTCATTGGGGTTCTGTGCATCATCATACATGTCGTAGGTTCTCATGGCTCATCCAAACCAACATTATTGAGCTACACTATATGGAGTGCTACCTTTGAAGGTGACTATGGTTCTGCAAAATTTGTTAATAAACACAATTGTTAGCTACATAAGATTCACAAGATTTCATACATCACTTACCTGCATTTGGGAAATTCATATATTGCAACTTTGTCAAAACATAGACTTTTCTTTTCACAAACAACGAATGTCTGAGGGGGACAATGGGGGTCAAGGGGGTCCTCGTTTTTTTTGTAAATATTTCATTTTTGCGTAATCCAGTGCATAAACTCACTGTCATTTTTCACTTTTTTGGGACCTGTAGATCCCACTGAAAACTTGTCCAAAAATATTTGTTTCAGTGAATTTTTCAGTTTTCCTCCGATCAGGTTTCCTTCCGACGTGTCGGCAAAATTTGCCAAATTTGTCCAACACATATCGACAAACTTCGCCATTTTCATCCGATCGAAAAACTTGCCAAACCTGCCATTGTTTCTGAAAAATTCTGAACTTTCTTCCGATCGACAAACTTGCCAAAACTGCCACCGTTAGGGAAAAATTCCGAACTTTCCTCTGATCAGAAAACTTGCAAAAAATTGTCACCGTTTCAAAAAAATTCCGAACTTTCTTCCGATTGGAAAACTTGCAAAAACTGCCGCCATTTCAGAAAAATTATGAACTTTCTTCTGATTACCAGAAACTCACCGAGCCTTCCGCCATTTCAAAAAACTTTTGACTTTCCACTCAACACGTTTCGGCGGAAACTTCCAAAAAATTTTGACGTGCGTCGGCGAAACTCAGTCTACGTATCGACAAAATTCACCAAATTCTGTCGATTCCAACACTTAGAAAAAATTTCTTTCCCTTCTCATCGGTGAAAAGCTCAACATCTACCCAACATGTATCAACTCAAATCATCATTTCACGACGACATGCATCGACTCAACTTCAGCAAACTCAGCCGACATGTGTCAGCTCGACTTCGGCCAATAGAGCCGATAAGCGATTTCCATACTTAGAGATCTTTCTCCTCATCAGATCCAATCGGCCAATGAAGCAAAAACGGTCACTGCGACCTTTGTTAGCTCGATTTAGCTAACATGTCGGCTGAACTTCGATGAACTCAGCTAACACAGCTAACATTCAGCACTTAAAAAAATTTCTAAAATTTTTCTATCAGCTTCTCTTTCTTGCTGAACACAGAGGTTGATCTAACATCTGTTGAATTCTCTTCATGGCCCATTGAGGTCCAATGCTACAACACAACTCTGATACCACACTGTCACATCCCCTCCCTCCCAAGAGAACACAACCAAGGCGCTGCTGCTATCATTTAGATGGGGAAACTAGGCCCCATGAAAATTGACATAATAAAAATGCATTGAACATAAACATATACAAATGCATAATGCAATCTACAACAGAATCAAAATTCATTCATTCAAAGCATTCAACATGTTCATATAATTCATTAAAACAATTACAAATGCAAATATTAACACAAGAGGTACTTATCTTGGAAGAAGCTTGTCCCGCAACTAGCTATGTCGCTGCAACGTTCCACCCAACCATAGGCTAGTGTGCTCATCAATCTCTCAGCAGCTTTGCCACCCCCGAGTTGGGCATGATTCCCACAAGGAATAAGGGAATAGTAGCAGGCTCACACATAGCCAAAGATATATCAAAACTAGCCAAGTCAAATCTACATTTGGGTTTATCAGGCTGCCAAGGAGGTGGGAAGCTTGAACTGCTAAGCTAGTGAGCTCAACCACAGAGCTATGGACACCTG
This sequence comes from Pseudotsuga menziesii, assembly GCA_001517045.1. Taxonomy (NCBI): domain Eukaryota; kingdom Viridiplantae; phylum Streptophyta; class Pinopsida; order Pinales; family Pinaceae; genus Pseudotsuga; species Pseudotsuga menziesii. The sequence continues at coordinate 86,252 of LPNX010241891.1, read as the reverse complement.
CACCAGATCGGGCTTGGATCCTAAAACATCTACACACCCAACACAAGGAACATACCCTTCTTTGCTACACAGTCCCTCAGGCTATTCCTTCCATTCCAGTGTTATTCAGGGTGTGCAAAGAAGAAAACCAGACCCTCTAGATCTGTAAGTGAGGTTCCTTCATACACTAGGTTTATCAAGCTAGTGCAGACCCAATTCCACTCCAAACCAGTTTAGACCAAAACAAAAGATGCATACACAACAAAATACAAGTTTTGGGATTGATGAAAAACGTCATGGGAGCCAAAAACGGAAATGGCAATTGGGGAAAAATGACCCATCACGAGCAATTTGTTTCAAAATCGTTCTATGGCTTCACGTGGGCAAAAATGACTCTCTTAGCACCTAAATTCGTGGATTCATCCCCCATTTGTTGTGCAACACTGAAAACATGAAATTCCCAATCGTGGGAATGTGGAAACAACGTCAAAACTCCCAGGAGATATCCCAACCATTATACATTAACAAAACCACTTCCCAACCATGGGAAAAATGAAGAACATTGCAAAAAACGGGAATGGAGAATGCACGGGAGCTCCAAAAATGTGAGGAAGAGAAAAATGTGGATGCCTAGTAGAATGGGCATACGTTTTTGGGTTTTTGCTTGCCCATGAAGTCAAACCACGTTTTTTCAAAATGGGTGCTCTTCCCAATTTGAATTTTTCCCATACTCTTCCCATTCCCATGCAATAACTACCTCAACTAATTTATAGCAGAAATAAATGATTGGGGAAAAATACAAGAAATGGGTAGTTGATAGTTTTGATGGGTTCTCCCTTTGACATTTGGATTTTCCCCATTGGCTCAAAGGCTTGAATATTGCCCCCTTATCCTTAGGAAATCATGCCCCCATCTCTTTAATGTTGCATTGGCATAGCTGGTTGTGGGTATTTTAATTAAATTGCATATTTACATGATGTCCAAAATTATAATGTGCCTGGATAGCACGGAATACCACCAGCAACGATTTTGATCGTCGAAACATAAACCGCTAAATCGATGGTGGGGATTTTGCCTTTAGCTCCTCACCATGATTAATTACAATATATACATCATATACATTTTTAATGCAAATGGGGTTAAAACCGGGGTGTTACACTAAGCCATAAATAAGACGAAAGGTGTGAAACATCTTTAGGTCTTGATGGGCATTTGGTAGGCCCATACTATTGAGGATAATATGTGATTTCAATTGGTTGTATGATTTTTTAATGTCAATTGAAGCATGGCACTTATGATTTATTGATAACCTAGACTTGGCCATTATCTTAGGAACAATGTATAGAGGATAAATCATGTATAAATACAAGTGTGAAGTCAACTAACAAAAGACTCCATTCTTGAAATGCTTTCCATGGTGAGAGATTAGATTATTTAGGGACATTGAAGCAAGTGATGATGTGGTTGAGGAAGAAGTGGGTGGTCGTAAGAGAAGTGTTGACAAATGTTAACATTGCTTAAACCATTTGATAAATTAGGTAACAACCAATAATCTTCTTGTGGTCACAATTGGATATAGGGTGACATTCCATAACATTGATCCCTTAGTTGCAAAAAAATGTTAATAATGATAATGGGATATGGAGGAGTAGATTGTGCTTAGGTTTTAGGGGTGAGAATTTGACAATTCTTGCATAGATTAATCTCATGAATGTAGTGATGTGAAAAGAAAGCCAACCAATATCCCACATAAAGGATCTTTTGGGTGATGGCCATTCTTGATAAATGGTCATTGTAAGCATCCCATGAAATCTATTGAGAACTTGTTTGACCTCTTTCTGAGTTAGGAATTGACATACTATGATGTCAACTCCTCATTGATACATGTTGCCTTCAAGGAGGAGGTAACAAGGACACCAATGATGAATGTCTTGATGGTCATCCTGAGAGAGATGTGGATCAAACC